>CATIWJ010313209.1:0-41660 GCA_949640765.1 Croton laevigatus
GTATTTAACTCTACTTGATAATTGGAGTCCTAGAGATAAGAACATGTCGACATGTGGGCAGATCCTGTACAGGAAACTGCTATTGAATTGCTTGTAATTGCGTATAGTCTAGAGGGCTACGCAATACTGAGAAAAATGTGAATTTGCGTATAGTCTAGAGGGCTTGCGCAATATTGAGAAAAAAAAAATGTATTGGCGGTCTAGAGGGCTTGTCCAATACTAAGAGAAAAATGCGTACAGTCTAGAGGGCTTACGCAATGCATTGACGTTATAGTCTAGAGGGCTATACGTAATACAGCCCTTAATCTTATGTCGGAATCCAGTATGATCAGTAGAGTAAAAATGTGATGTTACATTTATTATGCTCAGTGAATTAAGAAATGAGGAATTTATTATAAATGCATCGATTTACTAAATGACAACTGTTTTACATGATTATTTATGGTATAATTCCACGAAACGAATTCGTCAACTGGCTTTAAACATTACTGTTTATATATTGTACCCACTGAGCATGGAGTTGCTCAGCGAGTTATTTTTGTAACTCGCAGGTCCGCAGATAGAAGAAAATGGTTAGCAGCATAATCTTGGTCTGCTCCTAGTAGTCAAGCGGTGGTATAACCTCCAGTTAATTTAGTTTGGCATGTACTGAATATTGAGATTTATTTAGTATGAGTAATTATGTAAAATAGTTAACATTCGAAAAATGATTAAGATGTTTATCTTGTGATAGCTAAATGAAAAAAAAATTTTGTAGCAGTAATGGATGTTAGTCGGTACTGTAACACTTCAGTCTGGCTTATTCGTAAGTTGGATTTGGGGTGTTACATAATAATAATAATAATAATAATAATTATTATTATTATTATATAACATATTGATATATATACAAATATATATATATAATTGCCGGTTGAGTATGCATGCTTTGCATGTATTAAATATAAAAATATAATATATATGTATAATATGATACAAGGAAGCTGGAGGTGGCAAAACGGTGGAAAGGAGTGGCAAGCCTAGGTCCATAGCTTGCGTGAGTCAGCTCCAGACTCTGAAGATTTGAGAATTTAAGAAAAGAAAAGAAAGAGAAGTAAAGAAGCACAGAAAGGAAAAGAGAAACTGAAGATGTTGTTAATGAAGGTTTTGAAATTCAAAAACATTAAATCATAAAATTTGTATTGAAATCAAGAGATGAGACTGAAAATCCAATCTAGAGGACTTCTTGAGCTTTTCTAACGTGAGAGTTTGGTCGGAGGATCACCAGAAATCAAGTTTCAGTCGACCAACTTTAATAGGGCAGTAGACTTTCGAAGCTTATAACGTGAGCTTCGGTCAACCAGTTTCAATTCTGAGGATATATTTGGACCGGCAACGGTGAGAGGGAGCCATTGGTACTGGCATCGTCGTCTGTGGTGGTCGGAAAAGGGTATTGGGCCGGACGGGTAAACGGATCCAAACAACCCGACGCAGGGGAAAATCGGGTGAAGAAGAAGGAGAACGCGAAAATTCTGAATTGGTCCTTTAAGTTTCAGGCACTTTAGAATTGTGACCCCATACATTTCTCTGGATTTTCAAGTAAGCCCTTCCACCCCATGATTTAGCCCCTGAAGTTTATTTATCACTTCAATTAAGTCCATCCGCATGTTTTTTGGTCCTGGAACTTAATAAAATTTACAAATTGACCTCACCGTGTAGCATTTTAGTCTCAGAACTTATATTGGGTTTTCAATTAGATCCTCAAGAATATTAATTTGACCCCATAACATATTTTTAGCTTTCAATTAAACCCACAAGAATATAAAAACTTAGAAAATTAATAAATTTAAATATTTTAGGACCAAAATTTAATTAGTAAATTTATTAAATATTTAATTATTATTTATAGGACTTGAAAATACTGAAGAGCACGGAAATTGAAAGGATTTGCGCTTAGGAATATTTTGGCGGACGAATTACTAGGTTCAGTACTATTTAGTATTTGAACTGAATTTAATTTTAAATATTTATTTTAAGTAATTAATATTTTTACTGTTTTGAATAAATATTTTGTTGGGAACTCGAATGTGTGTTCGAGTCGTGTATAATTGTTTGCTTAATTTTTAATACCGATGCGATGGTCGCAGGCGCAATGCTACCAACACGGCAAAAGTGAAATTTGATATTGAGTATATATTGAATTTTGAAATGATATTTGAATCGAATATGACAGTATGGTAAATGATTGACTTGGGTAATGAATTGTATTTTATACTCTACTTGGTTATGGAACCTAGCGGTAAGTATATATCGACATATGGACAAAACTCATGTACATGTGATATAATGAAATGTGATAATGAATTGAAATGAGATCAAACGGGCATAACTACGGGTTATGGCTCATAAAAATGAAATACAAGTGTATCAGTGGAATACTGCCTCAATGATTGAAATACGGCCGACATAAATAGTCATTGGTCTTATCCTTGGAATCCAACAAAGCCAGTAGAGTAAATGTATTTATTTGTTTGAAATGAAATGGAATTTGATTTGTGAATTGTGTTTTGATAAATGATCAGTGTTTAATATGATTATTATTGAAATGTTTTCTTGAAATGATTTTGTCAACTGTCTTTAAATAATAATGTATTATATATCTGTACCCACTAAGCATGGAGTTGCTCAGCGAGTTATTTCTGTAACTCGCAGGTTCGTTCTTAGACGAGTCGGAGGAACATCATTTACCCGGTCAGTTCCCAGAGGATATACTTTTTGGTGCCAACTTTTGTTTACTATAATTTGGCATATATGTATAATATAGTTGGTAGACTTTGATGTAGTATTAATGACTGTTATGTAAATTAGCTTTTGTAACAGACAAGTTATATTAGTCTGAAATGACAATGACGTGTTGTTATATATTATTTAATTATATTTAACGGGAGTTAGTGGTTCTGTGACATCTCAGCTTGTCTTATTCGTAAGGTGACTTGGGGTGTTACAATGATCCCAAGGCTAAACGATCCCAGGATGATCCTAAGGCACCGTCAGTTGGGTAAGTATAGATGGTGCCAGACACCCCATGCCGAGGTTGATTAGCTTATCTACGATTATGGAGATACTGTCATATTGGAGATGATGCCATTCTGGGGACGATCCCATTCTAAGGATGATGACATTCTGGGGACGATCCCATTCTAGGGATGATGCCATTCTGGGGACAATACCCGAGGTTCGAGTGTAGATGATCTCATTTTCTATGGTGATGTCTGTAGTTTAAAGCCAGACGATCCCTAATGAAGCAGGACAATGCTATAGGTTCATAAAGGTAGGCAATCCTCACAGGATCCTCCGGCAACAAGGGTTGCTTGGGGTTGACCCTTTATGAGATATGTCATCATTTATGGCTTCACAAATATTTGAGTCAAGCTATACTATATACAAGTAATCAGAAATAGAACAATGAGAATCGTCTTATTTCTTATTATTATATGTTTCCTAATATGGATATAATCCATATTAGGAAACATGGAGCACAAATCATTAATCACATAAGGAAAACACAATTGAAACCCTAAAAAAGAAACAAAAAAATAATCACCTAAAAGAAACTCTAAAATTTGAAACCCTAAATTTTTAATTAGAACTCAAATGTAGGGGAAACCAAAAGGTAAATTCAATTTAGAATTAAAAAACCCATCACAATTAAACATCAAATTTGAAAGAAAATAAGAAATCTTTCAAATTACATAACCAAGCTTCACAAAGAAATCAAAGGAAAGAAACTAAAGAAAAAAAGACAATTACTTGAAGAAACAAACGAAGAATATTGATTTGAAAACCCAATTTTAGTATTGAATCAAATGTTAGATTAATATGTTCTTCATATTTTTCAGAAGAAAATTTTTCGAAAGGAATGAATAACAGAAAAAAGAGAGGAACGTTAATCGCAAATCGCAAAAGAGAAAAGACGCTTCTGAAAGGTAGAGAAGCATGGAAGAGTGGGAATGCTAAATCCCCCTGTAATACTAGGGTTGATCTGTTGGATATCTGCTGAAACCTGATCAGCATGGGGCTAATTTTCCCAAGATCCTTAGTATATTGGGATGGGAATGAATTTTAAAAAAGCAACTCGTTGTAGGTTTAGAGGGGGGACGAGTTTTGGCATTCCCGCCCTGTACCTGCCTCACGAGGGTATTAATGTAATTTCATTCATAATTAATTTGAAAATTCTAGGCAATTATGTTTTGCATTTTACTTATGTGCTGCCTCTCTAATGTTTCTATCTTATTGTATTATTTGCTCACTCTTGCTTTGTTTTGCATTTTTTGTTTTTCAATATTTGGGTCTAAAGTATTTTTTAAATTAATTTTTTTCCCTTTGTTTCACATTTAACTGGTTGTTAGAAGCACTTTTCAATATTTTTATAAAATAAAAACGTTAAACTCTAATTAATTGCTTTAATTTTAAAAATATGCAACGTATTAATTATATAATAACTTTATGTAATCTAGATTCTGTATCTGAATATATTATGTTTGTGGTATTGCATTAACAAATTTAAGACATTAATACTGTTAAAAAAAAAATTAAGGACACTAATATTTTTATTATTATGCATTTTTATTTTTGGAAACAATTTATATCCTTATACATATTTAATTTTGAAAATAATTTAAATGCATAAAAATATTTAATTTTTTTTTTCATTTAAAAAATATTTTATTTCAACGAAAAACCTGCACCAAATTCGATCTGATCTGTGATTTGAAAACTCAACCCGCAAAGGGACGGGGCAGGGTCAGGACGAATTATGAGTGAGTGGGGCGGAGACAAATTTTAGGAAACCCTATGCTCAACCCTATATAACACCGTATCAAGTTATTGAACTCTTCTATTCATTGAATAATATACTGAGTTCTAAGGCTGCAAACGAGCCGAGTTGAGCCGAACACCAGCCTGCTCAAGCTTGGCTCGTTTATTTGACGAGCTAGATTTTGAGCTCGAGCTCGGCTCATTAAAGTTTCGAGCTGCTTGAGTTTGGCTCGAAAGCTCGTTAAGAACGTAATTAGAATTAAAATACAAAATTTATATATAAATTAAAAACAACAGTCAACAAATAAATTAAAAATTATACAATGAATATTCCAATTAAAAAAAAATCAAAACCCATCTACTTCGCCACTAGGATCACAATTACCACCTCCACAGTCGGTGTATCACCCCTTAATCCGACCGTTTATGGTCATACCAAGTTGTGCCACATCACATATTACATGGTATACAAAACATAATTTTACACTTGATTAAAATATAATTTACATAATTCACAACATTGAATAAAATAAATTCCTCAATGTTGTATTGGTGAAAATGTTGCTTTTAACCCAAGGGGTTGGCCTGGTGGTGAGGTAAGTCACTAAAGATCAAAAGGTCCTGGGTTCAAACCTTGGGGTAACTAAAGGCATAACATTGAATAAAAATTTATATTCCAGCTTCTTTTTCTTAACTTCACAGTATATACCTTGCTAAATAATTCTGGTGAGCATGATACTATTTGATTTTATTCATTCTTCTCGCGTCTTTCAGGAAACCTACAAGTTTAGAATGAACCAAATTTGCTGAGCGATTTTGCTCAGTGGATACTTCAACTAGGAAAAATAGTAATAAAAATAATTTCATGCAATTTAAAATTTAAGTGCAATAAATATATATTTAAATGAAATAAATCAATAATAACATAATAAACAACATATTTGAAATAAATAATAAACCATTCAATATCAAATTTAATTAATTTAAATACTCAAATGTAGGGGTGTTCATCAGAAACTGGAAACCGATAAACCGACCAAAACTGAACCGAATTAAATGGTTTGGTTCGGTTTTCAGTGCAGAAATTACATAAACCAAAAATATTGGTTCGGCGTGCGGTTTGGCTCGAACCGACCGTTACATGTCACGCCGTTTTTTAGGTAACCCTAAATATACTAATCCGTTCCTTCTTTCCTCATAATTTCCTTTCTTTTCCTCGGTATCATTTTCAATTTCATCGTTTTCCTCTTCCCTTCGACGAACTAGCAGCTGGCCACACCATCCATCCCGCAGCAGCCCACCCACCGCCGACCGTCGTCGTCCGCCGCTTCACCAATCTCCTCCGCCACTTATCAGCCTTTTCCTCCGCCAATCTCTCTTATTCTCCCTGCATCTCCTCTGTCCAAAGAGAAACCGACTGAACTTTAAGAAGCTAATCGGTACTGCAACAGATCTCTTTCAAGATCGTCGTGGTCTGGCTTCCCTTGGTCGTCTGATCGTCGATGGAGAGCTTCGTCTTCTTCACCGGTATTCAAAGCTTCACCGATCTGGAGATCTACGAAGGAGATCACCAGAGCCTGAGATCGTTCTTGGCTGGAGGTTCACGACGAAGGTGAGGTGGTCTGGGACGAGAAACGAAAGAAGATCGAGGAACAGAGAGTCCGATTAGGAATTTTCATGGTTCACGACGGAAACAGAGGTGGCATTCTTTATTTTTTTTTTCATTTTCAAGGATAAGTTCTCAGTGCCATTCTTTATTTTTTTTCATTTTCATTTTCAAGAATTTGTTTTCATTTTTATGTAATCTTTGATGAGGATGATGTTTGTAATTTGTGTTGTGAAGAAACTGGTCGAAATTGTGTGGAAAATTAGAGTTGATTTTGATTTAGGTTTCTGCAAAATTGAATATGGAATTTGATTTTCGGTTTTAGCCGACACCGAACCGATACCGAATCGAATTTATCAGTTCGGTTTTTATTGGTTTTAGATGTATTCGGTTGGTTTTCGGTGTGCTATTTCTCTTATCGGTTTTTGATCGGTTTGGCCTAATCGGTTCGGTTCAATGAACCGAATTGATTTTGAACACCCATACTCAAATGGCTCTACTAGGACTTTAGTGAACTCAGGGATAAAACTACTCAGATACTCTAGGCCGTAGCCGGAGCATCCTATAAAAGTCTCAGATACTCTAGGCCGTAGCCGGAGTATCCTATAAAAGTCTCAGATACTCTAGGCCGTAGCCGGAGCATCCTATGTTGACCGAAGTCAATTATTATATTAATGGCCAAATCCAAAATTTTAAAGTGTAACCGAATCCATTCCATTCCAAATGATGGTTTAATCACAAATAATATGTATCTTCCAAATTACAAATTATATCACCAATAATATATATTTTCCAAATCATCAGTTAAATAAAAAATAATACATATTTTTCAAATCACAATGTATATCACAAATATATATATTTTTCAAATCACAAATAATATGTATATTTCAATTCATAAATTCATCTTAAAATAATATATTTCTTCAAATCATAACTTCCATCACAATAAGCATTTATTTATAAAAACTCATAATAAATCAGTAGTAAATTTTCATGCATGCAAAAATAATAAATCGGTATTTTCGTAGTTAAAGTATCAAACTTCATTTTTGCGGTATCCTTTAATTAACAGTTCCTTTTTGTCCAGTTCCTCCTTCTGCTATTCGAACGAACCTAATGTCATATGTATTTTTGTAAGAAAAATATCGTCCAATCTCCTTTTTATTTCTAATTATGTTCTATATCAGATGTCCAAAGATTAATAATTAAGTCTTTAATTATTTTTATATTAACTTTATTAATTTAATTAATTTTTTAGTAGTCCATATTTATTCTTTTAGTGTCTAAAATATTTTATTCTAAATCTACTCCATTTAATTTCTATTCTATAACTATTATTTAAATTTCTTTTTATTTTCTATATATAATATGAATAACAATTAACTAATTAAGTCTAATTATAATTATATACATATAAATATATATTTTTGTTAAGAAAATTGTATAGAACTACTTTTCTTTATATACCACCACTTTTTATTTTATACTTTTAATTATTAACATCCAAATATTAAAAATCTAATCTCTAAATATTTCTATACCAAAAATTAAGTCTATTAAATTAATTATTATAGTTCCAGATTTATTTTTACAGTCTAGATAATTTATTTGAGTCTCTAAATATATTTAATTTCAAAATAAATTCATTTTATTTAATTATTTTCGGCTGAAGGACCCGTTTGAAGAAGAAAATAAAGTTTAGGGCCCGTTTGAAGAAGAAAATAAAGTTTAGGGCTGATACCATAAATCGGAGGGCCTGTTTGAAAACGAAGCGAAACTTCCTAGGGCACGCACATGATTTATAAAAAATCGGAGGACCAGACGGAACTTCGCCCGTCTTCCTCATCCGATTCACTGTAATTCGGTCCACGCCGCGGTATTCAGATCTTCGACCGTTTCTCACTACTCCGGCCACCATTTTCGACGAGCCACCTATCAAAATCTTCGTCTCTCCGTCGTCGGTCGATCTATGGTCTCAAATCGAATGGAAAATGGTCAGATGATGGTGAAAATAGGGACAACAGAATCTAACGTGAAATTTGGGTTTCTGGCTGAAAATCACTTCTCCGGCCACCGGTCAAGCTGTTTCTTATGTCCAACTTGTTCATTGGACTTCCAGAAGTAGATTGGTGGTCATAGAATTTAATTTTGATAAAGGATCATAAAATTAACTATTATGGTTTTGTTTGCTCGTTAAAAATTTGCAGAGTTCTCTTTTTATTCTCTCCTTTTAAATTTCTAGTTATCTTCTAATGTGTTAATCATCCGCCCTACAGCTCAATTTGTCCACAAATTCAAAGATTTCCATTCAACTCTACCTCCTTTCATTGACTAAATTATCAATTCTTTTTCCTTGATCGGTGTTCAATATAGTCTGCTACATTTTCTTCTAGTCCACTCTTTGAATGGAAACAATATAATCTGTATCTTACCAACCTACTACCACTAACTCATCATCTTCTATGTTTATTTTTGTTGTTGTTATTAGTATTTATTTATTTATTTTATTTATTATTAATTATTTATATCATTTTATTAATAAATATACCACAACGATGAGAAAATTATGACGAATCTATCGGTGCAGTCTGTTCGTGAAAACGTTACAGAATGAAATTAATGATGAATAGTAAAATAGTAACTCAAAGTTAGCGTTACTGTTAAAATAGTAAATTACTATTTATATTACTATTGAAATAGTAAATTACTATTTATATTACTATTCACGTTACTATTGCTGAGTAGTAAAATAATAATTTGGTGGTAAATAATTGTTGCTGATAATACTAGTTTGGTTAAAATAAATCGGCTATAATACGCTTAAAAATTATTGCCAAATTAATAATTTTTAATTTAAAATCAACATTTAAAAATTAAGGTGTTACAGCCGGCACCTATAGAAATCAAGTAAAAATCAAAATCAAAACTGAAACCCACCACCTGCCTAAACTTCTACTAGCACCTCCTCCACGCACCTTTAAAAATCAAGCAAAAAATCAAAATAAAAAATGAAATCCATATCTACCACCACCAAACCCACCTTCTATCCAAACCTCCACTAGACAACACCACCTGCACCTCCACTGCCTTTTCCTTTCCGACCAATGTAACAAAAAAAAAAAAAGTGGAAAAAAAAAGAAAGAACAGAGAAAGCATGAAACCATATCACAAGCAATGAACAAAAAATCAACATGCAAACAGAAACCATCACCGTCAATCCCCCTCTGTGTTCCCTATCCTAGAATATTCAAAATGCCATGAATTTGACATTTATAATAAAGACAAGTACATTGAGAAAGAAAGGAACAAAGTAGAAAGAAACTAAATAAAATAAGGACAAAGTTTTGGGGTTACCTGGTATATAAGCATTTGATGGCGAATGGAGCGTCGGTGGCGGAGATGAAAGAAGCATCGGCGGCAGAGGAAACACGAAGGGAGCGTCGGCAATTAAAGAAGAGAGGTTGGGCGGCCAAAGTTTTAGGTTAAAATGATTTTAGTGTTTCTGACTTAGCTTATGTATATATGTTGGGCCTGTTCGCGAGCACGTTCATGAATACCTAAATGATATAGTTCGTGAAGCAACTCGCAAACTAATAAAGCAAGTTCGAGCTCGGTTCATTTATTAAATGAGCTCAATTATTGAGCTCGAATTCGGCTCATTTAGCTGACGACGAGCACCGAACGAGTCATGAGCATCTTCACTCATGTGCAGCATGCCGAGTTCAATATCTTGATATTCTATGCTAAAGCCAATTATGATTTTCATTTTGCACGTAGTGCTTTTTTTAAAGTCATCTATATTTTCAAAATTTAAAATAATATGAACCAAGTTTGAGATGACTTCTAAGCAGAAATCATCCAATAGAAATGAACACACAGCTAATGCGATCTTGGCTTACAAGAACTAAAATGCAATATCTTTAGCGTACGTACAACGTAATTGGCTTTTCAATATTTTTTTTCTAAACAAATGCCTTTTCAATTCTTTCTGTCATAGTTAGTTAAGTAGATGAATCTAGAAACATAATCATAAATATATTTATTTTCTATTTAATAAGCTAAAAATAATAATTTTTTTCATTCCATAATTCAATTAAAATAATAAGAAAACACTTGTGCTTAATTAATTATTATGTGCATATATTTAACTAAACCTAAACATTGTAACATACATTCTTTTTGAAAAAAAAAATTTTTAATTTCAATAATTTCACTTTAAAGATTATTTTATATTTTTCTTGTAATTAAAATTAGGTTAATTAAAAATCTTGCAAAAAATTTCTAACCCGAATAGTTAAAGTAATGCACTAATTTAACTAAAAACTTAATTTGTCATTAACTAAAAGCTTAATTTAACATCGATAGAGCTAGGTGTAGAATAATTAATTTGGAGATGGAAATTTTAGTTTTATGTTTTGACCTCTTAATTTAAGTAAATACTATGTTCTGATTTTTATTAAAAATTGTAATAAGTGTTTTTTATGAAATACAAATAGGGACATATGAATCTGGATTTGTTATCAATTCGTATTAATGGTTATGATTAGTGTGCTATATGTAGATTTTTTTTCTTTTGAAATAATAAGAACTATTTATCTCGTGTGTCCACCAACCACCAAACAAATACTTTATTAAAGATAATAAATATTTGATTGATAATAATAATAATTTTTAATTTAATATAAAATACAATCTAACTACCACCAAATAAATACTTTATTAAAAATAATAAATATTTGATTGATAATAATAATAATTTTCAATTTAATATAAAATAAAATCTTTCAAAATTATTATATTTTTAATTAAATAATTTTTTAAATAAATTTACTATAAAATTATTAATTAATTTTATACTTTAATTAATTAATTTTACCCGTGTTTATGGATGTATCGGTATTGGAGGAATTGTTAGAAATGCTGGAGGTGGTTTTATGGCGTGCAAAATAGTCTTGCTATTTGCAGAATTTGTGCCCTAGAGATGCTGAACTTGTAGCCATTAGAGAGATCAGGAACGGAGCTACGTTGTGGCCAAAGGGAGCGTTGGGTCCCATGAAGTTTTGGGAGAAAAATGAAGAAGAAAACAATGTGTTGTTGAACTAGCTTAGTTCAAGTTTTATATTTTTAATTTCTAGTCATTTTCCATAGAATTTAAGGCCATATATCGATAGAGGGTGAAAATACGATTCCAATAGTACCTCATTTGGCCATTTTCGTCACCGGAGTTACGAGAAACAATGGCTTCAAGTTCGGTCGGCGAAGCTGAAAATTTGGAAAATTTCAGCGAGTTGAAGGAAGAAGACGGAAACCTTCCATTTTGGTCTTCCAACTTTTTAAATATTATGTGCGTGGCACAGAAGTTTCTTTATCTTTTTAATGTTATCCCTCCTTTTTATTTCCTTAGGTAATTGACCTCTAAATATAATTTATCTTTTCAATTTAGTCCACCAGCTTAATTAATTAATTAAATTGTAATTATTTTGAGAAATAATTAATTTAGGGACTTAAATAAATTATAAGAAAGTTATAATTTAGTCTAAAACACTATAAAATTTATTAAAATGGTTTAAGTTGGTGTAAAAATAATTGGAGACCCAATTAATTAATATTTAGATATTTAATTAAAAATAATTAATAAAGATCCAATTAAATTATTATTGATGATAAAATAAAAAAAATTGAAATAGAAAATAAAAGAAGAATTTTTAGACATAAATGAGTTAGAAATAATAGACAGTATTTTTACAGTCCGGTATTTTATAAATAGGAATTTATCATTACTTGTCGGCCACCGCTGCTGCCGCCGTCGAAAAAATGAGCCCCCTTTCCTCAAAGACTGGCTCGGTCGCTGCGATGAATTAAACATTTTCCTTTGTCAACAGTAGAAATTGAAACAAATTGTTTTCCTTAGTCAAGAGTGGAAATTGAAACAAATTGTCTTTTTACTGTTAATGCTTTACTTTTTACATATTTAAGTGGAAATTGAGACATATTGCCTCTTTGCTGTTAATTACTTTTCACAGATTTGATTTGATTGGGTTTGATTATCCAATATTTTAAATTTATATTAAATGAGACCAGTTTTGGAGTGAGATTAATTCATATAAACCGTAATAGGAATGCGCTTATGCATCTACTGACTAAATATGTTTCTAATTCTGCCCATGTACTAACTATATACTACCTCCGTATTTTATGATTCTTTACATTTCATTTTTCATCAATACCAACACAAATCAGCTTTTCACCAATACCAAAACAGAAATAATACTAAACAATTACTAATCCTCTAAACACTTACTTTTTCACCAATACCAATAAAAAAATAATACTAAACAATTACTAAACTTACTATAAATGAAAATGTAAAGAACCATAAAATACACCCAAAAATGAAAAATGTAAAGAACCATAAAATACGGAGGTAGTATATATACACACTGAAATTTAAATTACTTTTTATTTATAACTATTAGTATTTTAAAATTTTTATTTAAAAAAAATATATACTAAAAAAAGAGAAATCTTATTCAAAACTCAGAATTCAAAGCCACGATTCTCGTCCTGGTCATAAAAACCGCACCCGTCTTATTGTCTTGCATTTATTTTCTTTCATTACGGAAACCATCTTCAGCTAACCTAAAGAACAACTCCGTTTTCCCCTTGCATTTCCTCTTTCAAATGGCTCCGATCAAACAAATTTCCCGTGAAATTTTCCCTTACCTTCGTGTCTACACCGATGGAACAATCGAGAGATATGCAGGAATTGAAGTGACACCACCGGGTTTCGATTCTCAAACTTCCGTTTTCTCTAAAGACATCTCTATACAATCCACTCTTTCCGCCAGATTGTACCGTCCGGTCACCACCGAACCCATTAACAACACCCACAAACTTCCTCTTTTAATTTACTATCACGGCGGAGCCTTTTGCATAGCTTCACCTGCCGAACCCAAATACCACCATTGCATGAACCAACTCGTTTCCCAAGCTAATATTATCGTCCTCTCTGTTGATTACAGGTTAGCTCCAGAGCACCCTCTTCCTATTGCTTATGAAGATTCTTGGGCTGCTCTTCAGTGGGCGCTTGCCCATGGCAACGGAGAAGAACCATGGCTAAACGATTTTGTGGACTTTGAACGGCTTTTTTTAGCAGGCGACAGTGCTGGTGCTAATATTGTACATCACTTAGCATTACGGATGAGAAATTCGGATCCGGGTTTGGGTAAAATTAAAGGTCTTGTTATGATCCACCCGTATTTTTGGGGAAAAGATCCTATCGGAGAAGAAAAAAATGATAATGAAAGAAAAGCAATGGTTGATAATTGGTGGATGTTTGTTTGCCCATCCAATAAAGGGTGTGATGATCCATATATTAACCCGTTTGTGAATGGAGCTCCGAGTCTTAAAGGGTTGGCTTGTGGTAATAATCTTGTTTTTGTTGCAGAGAAAGACATTTTGTGTGAAAGAGGGAAGCTTTATTATGAAAATTTAGTAAAAAGTGGGTGGAAAGGAAAAGCAGAGATTATGGAGACAAAAGGAGAAGATCATGTCTTTCATATTTTTAATCCAAATTCTGAAGATGCTAGAACTTTGATCGAGTGCTGGGCTAAATTCATTAATCAAGCTTAGCGTGTTCTACTTTGTGTCAATTTCATATGTATTAATAATAATGATAATGCTAAAATTTTACTTTACTTTCCACTAGCGTAACTTTGATTTGATTGAGAGGCTTCATGCATAATGGATGTCGCTGTTAATTAAGATTGTTTGAATATTGAGGAAGCAATTAATGTATCAGGTAATAATATAAACTACACACACAAAGAGGTAGCTTTTCCCTGAACAACCGTGTGAATGGCGTTAATTAAGATTGTTGATATTAACAGTTTCATAATTAAATACTTACGGAGATATGTGCAGGAAATAGCTCTTCCCTGAACTCCGACTGCGTGGATGACATTAATTAAAATTGTTGATATTAATATTTCATAATTAAATACTTACGGGAATGTGTGAGGATGGGCTCTGTGCCCATGTTTGTCAAAGCAAAGCTGCCTCCGCTCACGGCAGCAGCCAGCAGGATTCATTAAAGGATGGGTTGTACAAATGTGAGTGGAGCCAAATTTTTTAAGGAAAGTTTATGATTTCACCCTTATATTTGATTAGTATTATTATTTAGTTATTCTTTTTTTTTTTTAACATAGGCAGTTACAACTCACACACCCGACACACGCACCCAGATTTATAAGGAGGGGGCGGTACAGCTTGAACCTTGGGTCTCAAGACCCAAGGCAATCATCTTGACCATCTTAAACCACCTCGCCCTGAGTACCACTCGAACCCTGGATCTCCAGGTAAAGGGCCAAAGTCCTAACCACTTGGACCAACCCTTTGGTGGTATTTAGTTATTCAATTTTGATATAGTTATTAAAAGTTATGAAACCTCCGACACTATTTTTGTCTAGTTTTGTAGAAATATTCTTATAATATTTTGTCAAAATTTTCAAGAATCTGACTAATTGTAAAATAATTACATCAAAATTAAGTGATTAAATAGTAATATTAAAAATATCAGAGATAAAATCATAAATTTTCTAAAATAATCAAGGAAATCATTACTTATTTATTTATTGTAAAAAAATCAGTGATTAAACAGTTCCGGACACCAATCTGTGGCACCAGCTAATCAAGATATTAAAGTGATGAATCTTTCAATCCAATTTTCTTTATTCATACCATTATAATTCGAACCATGGATCTTGCTTACGAGGTTTAGCGTCTCATCTTGCTAAGTCAACTGGTCGTTGTTAAAATCATTATTTTTTTTTCAACAAAATCATTACTTAAATTATTAAACACATTTTTTAAAATTTTTAAATAGCTATTTATATAATGAGAAAATGTTCAATTTAGTTTATATACACGATTCGCACCTTTATTTATTTATTTATTTTTTCATTTTGTTGAACCTCACACTTGAAACTTGAATTCAACAAATTATTGCTAAAAATTAACCGATTATTATTTTAAAAAAAATAATTAACCGATTAATTAAATAATGTATTTATTTTAAATTAATTCGGTCAAAACGTGTGGCCCAAATTTTGGCTGAATTGAAAGTTCTGAATTGTTTAACCGAACTTCTCAGCACGAGGCATTAAAATCATGACTGTCACCACCAAGTGGCCCCAGAATCATGAAAAAATGGCAACAAACAATGTTTTATTTATTTCCCAACAAAAAATAATTGTGTCATTGAAAGTGCATGATATTCGACTATATCAGTTTCTTTTTTGAATAAGAACAAGTGCTTAATTAATATTTTGATTTCACTTAGAGCAATATGGCTGGTGTTGGAGAAGGTAATAATAATGCGAACCAGATTATTCCGGTTCTTTGCCATTGTTTTACGCAGAATCTGAGAAGAGATCAGATTCAAAATTTGGATGGACTTAATGCTTCCATTGCTCAAATTATGGACCAGCATTTGGTTAACCCACAGATTTACCAAATTCGATTCAAGAATGCTCAAGGATTGTTTATCTCACCACATGCAATGGAGTGGGCACAGTTTATATATAACCTTGACACCATCTCTGTTCTTAATCCAATGCTTGCAGCAGACTAAATGACCACACCTGGCTTGTTTTTCGTATGATATCTAGAAACTTCTAGTAAGAAGTCATAAAAAAAAAATACTTCTAGTAAGAAGGAATAATAAATTATTTATATATTTAGTGTTTCTATAAGCTATATATTTAATGATAGATTTAGTTATGGATTATTAATAATTAGACTACTTTTTTTTTTGAAAACTTAATTAGACTACTTATATATACATTTTATATATTAATTAATGAGTTTATGTAATCCTTTTACTATATTATACTACTTATGTATCTATTAATAAATGAGTTTATGTATTCCTTTTTTACCAAGTCTATGTATTCCTTTGTTTCTTTGAAAGCTCAATCTCATATTAGAATA
Organism: Croton laevigatus; assembly: GCA_949640765.1. Lineage (NCBI taxonomy): Eukaryota > Viridiplantae > Streptophyta > Magnoliopsida > Malpighiales > Euphorbiaceae > Croton > Croton laevigatus. Next base: position 16,397 of record CATIWJ010313209.1, read on the forward strand.
GAATGAGCTAATATAATCAAGAATTAGATTTCAAATCATGAGACGCACAAGTGAATTGATAGCCTACCAAGAGAAAGATTACCATCCAAAAAACCAAGAAGTCAAACAATACCCAAATAATGAAGCATATTTAAAATGCTTTCAATTAATATAATATAATATACTTAATTTATATATTAATTTATACTTATTTTTAATAAATTTAATATCATTTTTCTTTATATATATATATATATATATATATATATATATATATATATATATATATATTAAGTACTATCTTTGTTTTTCTTATTTTTTTACATTCATTTTTCATTAATACCAACAAAATCAGTTTTTCTTTAATACCAAGGCAGAAATAATAATAAATAATTATAAAATTTACTATAAATGAAAATATAAAAAATTAAAAAATACACCAAAAAGAAAAATGTAATCAATTGACAAATACAGATTGGAGAACAAAATAAAACTAGAAATGAGACTATTATGTATAGACCGAGGAATAATGTAACATATTTACAATTTGCAGTGAGGGGTTGACTTGATTGATTAATAAAGCTTTGGGGACGGTACTTTATTTGTCTTGATGTTTGCATATAGCTCTCTCTTGTTTAGTAGAGCTATTGTTTCCAAGAATTTTTTTTGTCGTAGGAAGTGCTGAATTTTTATACCAAGAGAGTGGACAAACTATTAATTTTTCTAAATCTGCAATTATCTTCTACAAAACTATTCCACAGCAAAAAAGGGAGATTTTAGCCAATCTTTTGGAAATATCCAACATTGATAATCTGGACAAGTATTTAGGTCTGTCATCTGTTGTGCAAAGGTCCAAAAAAGCTACATTTCAACTCATCAAAAAAAGGATAAAGTCAAGGCTTACTGGTTAAAAAGAGAAGTTCATTTCCCGTGCTGGGCAGGGGCAGACTAATAGCATGACAAGTGCATGACAAGTGTGGGCTTGAGCCCACTCTTATTATATATCCACAATAAACTTATCATATACTATCCTCTCAATATATACTTGTAGGGAAAAAAAAAAAAATTTTTATTGCATATTATTTTTAAATATGTACCATTAAAAGCTCTAATTCAATTTATTTTTCATTATTTCATTCATTTCTCTTGTTATTTTATTTTTAGTCGTTGTTTTCATATATATTTCAAAAAAATTTAAATAGTATATTGACTTTAGCCAAGTGGTTTAGACAATATAAGCCATATATATAATATAAAAATGTAACTGATGAAATGCACAAATAAATAATTAGCGGCCGCGGCAAACTACTCCTCTTCAATTTAGAAATTTGTCATGTACTCTGCACTGCAGCCTTCTGAAAAGCAAAACAAAAAAAAAACTGTATATTTGACATTATCTACACGATTCCCAAAAAAAAATAATCACGGGAATTTTTATTGTTATTGAATTTGATTTTGACATTTATCACTTTCTAATTTCAACTTCATTTTCTTCAAACTCAGTTTGAATTTGTATCTCATTTTCCAATTTCATAGAGTTCAGTTTTTTACTCTGATTAATTCAATTGTAAAATTAAATTCTAAAACCAATGTTTAATAATTTTTTATTAATTTTAATTTTTCTTTTTTTTTTTAATTTTGAATATGATTATGATATATTAATAATTAGATATTTATGATAAATTTAGTTGAAATATGATTTTTTTTTTAATTTTAATTTTATATGTGGATGTGTGCTAAACTTTTTTAGTATTGAATATATGACGATTTCAGAATATGAAAAATCATCGAGTTATATTATAATTATGAATATTAAAAAATTAACAATATATTTTTTTAGTTATTATATTAATTTAATTTCATTCAATTTGTGTATATTTTCTGAGTCCGCAACTAGTGCTGGGTCAAAACTTTTTATAAATACAATAATTTCAGCCATCCCTCTGTATGCCTTCTCTTGCTTTAAAGTTCTAATGAACTCACTAAGTAGATTAACTCTATAATCAAAAATTTCTAGTGGAGTCAGACTACAGATGAAAGGAAGATTAATTGGATTTTAAGGGGAAAATATTACCTATAAAAAAAAGGTGGTCTGGGATTTTGCGACCTAGAAGCCACGCACTTGTCCTTCTTACCTAAGCAATGTGGAGGATAAATTTTAATCCTTCTCCTCTCTTGGTTAGGCTACTAAAAGCAAGGTGTTTTTACCCGTTGGATTTCCTTCCTGTCACTGTTCCCACTAGTTCCTTTTGGGGTTGGAAAAGCATAGCCAAAGGAAGGATTGTTCTTAGTACTAGAATATGGTGGAAAGTTCAGGATGGTAGATGTATGCTTACTTTAAGGATGTTTGGATTCCTAAGAAATTTCCTTTCACAGTTGATGATTGGAGAGATAGAGATGCTAATTTGCATCGGGTGCATAAGTTAATTGACTGGTCGAGAAAATTCTAGAATCAAGAAATGGTTTTGGAACTTCTCTAAGAGAGATGCAAAGGCCATTTTAGCTATACTTATTGCAAACACAGAACAACCAGATAGGTTGGTATAACTTACAAAGAATGGTATCTATTCAGTTTGGTCTAGCTATAGAAAAGCCCTAAAGATTCTTCATTAAAATGCTTATTTCGAAAGTAATATTAATAATTCATTTCCTTGCTTTAATACTTGGAAGCTGGAAACTCTAAGAAAATTGCAAGTCTTCATTTGGAGGCTAATTAGAAATGGCTTGTTTGCGAGCAAAAATTTTAATATTAGGCTTCCTAATGTCCCTAATGCATTGTAATAAAGTTGAAGAGGAGGAAAACCCTTTTTTTTTTTTTTTACGTGTTCTTTCTCTAGAGTAGTGTGGTTCCTCTTTCCCTTAGTCTTAAAGGTGGATTCCGAGGTCCTACACCTTGAGAGTTATGGGTTTCTTTAATAAGGCTGAAAGAATCCCACATCGGATAGGAGAAGGAGCTTAATAAGATATAAAGATGGGCAAACCTCACCTGTCAACTCGGGTTTTCAGGTGAGTTAGGCCCAGATTCTTAACATGGTATCAGAGCCTGCCCTCTCTACCGATGTTGGGATAATGATCCAAAATGGATGATGATGGCCCGTGGTGGATTTCTGCACCCGTAATGGGTGACCTCCCTCCAGATGAATCTGGGCGTTGGGGGGGGGGGGGTGTGAAAGAATCCTACATCTCACCTGTCAACTTGGGTTTTCAGGTGAGTTAGACCCAGAGTTAGGCCCAGATTCTTAACAAAGGCTACTTAATCAAGTTAGGGCAGATTCTTCTATAACTTCTCTAGTGGTGTTCCTTTTGGGCAAGTGCGGAAGGCTCGTAATAAGAAATTTTTTTGACAATCAAACCTTCAGTGATAAGGAAGTAATTGATTTAGCAATAGAACGATAGACTGATGGAAGAATTTAGATATATGTTCCTCTTACTCTCCTATTCATTAAAGACGTATCTCCACTGACAGGTGGAAGCCTATCTTGTTTTGAAGCTTAATTTGGATGTGGCTACTAATCAAGTTCAGAAAGTGGGTGCAATTTCAATATTGTGAGGAACAATAATGCATCTGTTACTGATTGAAGAGAATAAGGAATTCCTTTTGAAAGCGATCCTCTTGTACTTTAAGGTTTGACAGTCAAAAGTTTTTTAGAACTTTACAAAGAGAAATAATGGAGTTGGTGTATAGTGGAAACTGATTTTAAACTAATTGTTGATGCTCTACAAAGAAGGATGGAGGTGAATTTTCAAATTATGTGTTTGTTTGAAGATATTAGAGGTCTAGAAAACTTGGAATCATATATTTCTTGTTTATTTACTCCAAGGTCTTGCTAGAGCCTCATTAGATAAAAATTTGGGATAATATTAGAAAAGACCTAGTTTTTTAGTTTAAAAATAATTTGTAACCTAATTATAGTGTTAGTTTTTAAAATGGTGGTGTTTTCATTTTTAACTCTTAAAATAGTTATATTTTTTTATTTTTAAATTGTTTTTAAGTTGTTTATAATATGTTTATAACTAAAAGTGGCTATTTTGAAAATTATTTAAAAAAAAATATTAGTTTTTTAGAATGTAATAAAATTTAGTTGCCTATTTACAGTAAAGACCCCTAACAATTTAGTTGCCTTATATTATGTAATTCATAATGATTAAATGAAACATCTATGATAAAAAAAATAGGAACAATTTAAAAAATATCAATTTTTTAAAATTTTATTGTAACAAAATATGATCAAGTTTAAAATATTAGCTAAATGTTACTAATGTCATATAGGAAAATATATGTATTTTCAGAAAATACACATATTTCCATTTCAACATATAGGGAAATATAAATAAAATACACATATTTCCATTTCAAGATATTAGTAAATACGTATATTAATTTATATATATATATATATATATATATATATATATATATATAAAGTAAATACTGTATTCATTATAGTAACTAAAAATTGACATTTAATTAATATTTGAAAAAATATAACATTTACTTAATATTTTAAAATATATGACATTTACTTAAAAATAAATTTAAAAAGTTGACATTTATTAAAAAAATGAAATAAAACCTATAACATAGAGATTACACTTTCTATTTTTCTTTCCATCTCTTCGTATGATTAAGCTATTATTTTTAATGCAATACAATATCATCATGGTAATATTAATGCTGCAAATATATGTTAAAAAAAAAATATTAATGCTGCAAATAGATTAAGTAGACTTCAAAAATGGGTAATTAAGTTAATAAAAAAAAGGAAGTTTGTGATAAATTATTTTTTTTTTTGAAAGAATGATAAATTAAAATTTATTAACTGTTTAGTTGTAGTGGTTTCAAAATCATAAGTAGATGATTCAACTACAATGAAAAATAGTTTGATAGAAGTGCATTTTTTTTTTCTCTCAATAAAAAAATTGTGACAAAACAAGTCATTAAAAGTAAATGATATTAGACTATATTAAGTTATTAACAACTAAGAAAAGAAATTAAAAAAAAAAAAGTGGTTGAATAATATTTGATCTACAGCAATGGCCGATAATGGTTATCCTCCAAACCATTTGATTCCAATTAATTGTTCTAGCTCTCTACTAAGTATAAACAGAAATGATATTCAAAATTTAGCCCAACTTTATACTTTAATTCATCAAAGCATGGCTCAAACTTTGAGAAATCCGGAGGGATATGATATCCAATTTATGAATCGTTTTCATCAGGTTTTGAATCCTCAACAATTGGAGTGGTCTGAATTTATGAATCTGTTAAGATATATACAAGTTCGTCATAATTTTATACTCAATGTTATTTAGGATGCCTCTAACTAGAATACATATATTAAATATTATATTATTGTAAGTTCAATTATTATATGCCATACTACTATATCATATAATGGATTAGTCATAGGTTATTAATTACTAGAGAATTTAATTTATAGTTGTTAATTAAGTTGTCTTTATAGTCCCTTCATATGAAATAAACATTATATTTTATTATATTTCTGCTGCTTATATGAATTCTATTTAGCGTTTAATTTCCCACATCTTTGAACATAATTTTTAATAAGAATCATATTAAAAATTAAAGCAAAATGCTTAAATTAAATAGAAAATAGTCCAGAAAGCCAGGTTATTTTATATAATAAATAAATATCACTTTTAATTAAGTTTGATATAATATTTACATTTCGCTTAATAAATGAATATTACAACATATGAGTGTTTTAATATATTTTGAAATCCAGTTGCGAAACAGTACAACCCATTTTCTTTTAGTAAATAATAATAATAAATTTAATTAATTAATTAAAATTATAAATAACTTTTTAATATTTTAATTCAAATCATATGGTTATAAAATGAACACTACACTTTTTTCCTAAAAAATTATTATTTTTAATTATCAAATTTAATTAATTTGAATAAAATAATAAATATTATATTTAATAAATAGGTAAATATAATAATAATAATTATAGAAAATTTTAATTTAATAATTAAAAAATTATAATTTTTTATAACAAAAATATAGAGTTTATTTTATAATCATATGATTTGAATTAAAATATCAAAAAGGCATTTATAATTATAATAAATAGTAGGTGTAAACCTATTAAGAAATATAATATTTATCATTTCTATTCAAAATAATTAAATTTGATAATTAAAAAATTATAATTTTTACAACAAAAGTACAGTGTTCATTTTATAATAATATGATTTGAATTAAAATATTAAAAAATATTTATAATATTAATTAATTAATTAAAATTATTATTATTATTATTTACTAAAAGAAATTATTATAAAAAATAAAATTTATTCAATTTTAAAAAATAATATCAAATTAAAGGGCCAAACTAAGAAATACATCTTGTATCAAAAGTTTAGGCAACATTGTTTCACACCCGGTTTCCAATTTAGCAAGCTCCCCATCTTAACAAAAACAGTCATGGATTGCATCACCTTACTACCAATCTTCATAACCTTTCTATTCATTTTGAACATCGAGGACATGAAGAAGTAACACTTAGTAATGCCGCTTGTTTACCAATATCTCATGTTGGGAACTCTAATCATTGTTTTCTTTTGAATGTCTTACATGTGCCTACTGCTACACAAAATTTATTGCCAGTTAGTTTTTTTTTCTTTTTCTTTTGGACATTTATGGATTTTTTTCCCCCTCATTTGTTTCTTATGAAGCATTGGTAACAAAGACATACTGTATCAAGGCTAGGTTGAAACTGGTATATATGTTATTGCATGACCCAATAATTTTGGAGAGTTCGTTTTGCAGTAGTTATTAGTGTAGTCGTATTTGCAGTGGAATTTTGAGCAAAATAAGTATAATATTAGATAGTATTGAAGGTATGGGTATAATGGTCATTTTGCAAGTTTGAGGAATTTCCGAAGTTTGTTTGGTATTCTTAATATCTAAAGATGTAATTTAAAAGTGATTACGATAATTTTAAGTACAATAAAAAGAGTGGTCAATTTCAAAGTCTACTGGTCTGTGTTTAATGTTTAAATACTCGTGAAAAATTTTAAGAGAGAGAATAATTATATTCTTTGTAATTAATTAATATTTTTTTATCGGAGATAGTGTGATCTTTCATTAATTTTTTAAGGGTTACATCGTAAAACCAAATATTCTTGTACCTATATATTATTTACAAAGCCCATATCAAGGGTTGATTGTGAGTCAGATTATTACAAGTCCTAGATACAAAAGTAAAAATAGTGTTAAGGCTATGATGAAGGAAGTTTCTTATATCGCAAACAATATCCATTACTTGATGTTGTATCCTCTGAATCCCATAAAATAGCTTCCGCCACTTCGAAAATAGATTAACAGACTTCGAAAATGGGTAATTAAATTAATGAAATAAAGGAAGCTTGTGATAATTTTTTTTTTTCAAATAATGATAAATTAAAATTTATTAACCGTTTAGTTGCAGTGGTTTCAAAATTATAAGTACATGGTTCAATTACAATAAAAAATTGTTAGATAGACGTGCACTTTCTTTTTCTCAAAAGAAAAAATTGTGACAAAACAAGTCATTAAAAGTAAATGATAGTATTAGACTATATTAAGCTATTGTTAAGTTATTAGCAACTAAGAAAAGAAATTAAAAAAACAGTGGTTGAATAATATTTGATCTACAGCAATGGCCAGTAATGTTTATCCAAACCCATTGATTCCAGTTAATTGTACTACTCTAATAAGTATAAACAGAAATGATATTCAAAATTTAGCACACCTTTATGCTTTAATTCATCAAAATATGGTTCAAACTTTGAGGCATCCGGATGAATATGATATCCAATTTATGAATCATTTTCATCAGGTTTTGAATCATCGACAAATGAAGTGGTTTGAGTTTATGAATCAGTTAAGATATGTACACGTCTTCGATGTTATTTAAGATGCCTCTAAACAGAATACATATATTAAATATTATATTATTGTAATCTCAATTACTATATGCTATACTACTATATCATATGATGGATTAGCCATAGATTATTAATTACTAGAGAATTTAATTATATAGATGTTAAGTAAGTAGTCTTTATAGTCCCTTTCTATGAAATAAATATTATATTTTATTATATTTCTGCTGCTTATATGAATTCTATAACTGTTGTTGTATTAATTTTTTTTCCTCTGGAAAGACAATCTTTGAGAGTGAAAGAAAAGTAGCGTTTATTTGAACATAATTTTTAAGAAGAGTCATATTAAAAATTAAAGCAAAATGCTTATAATTTTCTTTGAAATAAATTATTAAATTAAATAGAAAATAGTCCAGGTTATTTTATATAATAAATAAATATCGCTTTTAATTAAGTTTAATATAATATTTACATTTCGCTTAATAAATGAAAATTACAACATATGAGTGTTTTAATATATTTTGAAATCCAGTTGCGAAACCCATTTTCTAATTACTCTCTTGCTATAGTAAAATCCTCACTAATCACACTTTATATCAAAATATATACCGCATCCTCCAGACCAGTTAAGTGTCAATTTAACAACTGTGAAATACTAAAACTTATTTTTTATAACATTCGATAAAATTTTTTAATTATTTAAATAAAGTTTTATAAGAAACTAACGCTTTTAATTTTTAATATTTTTATGAACAAATGCTAAAAATAGTTAAACACTATTTAACGTTTAGTTTTGCCTATCACACTTTATTACTGCATAATATCTTTATTTATGTCACTTAGAAAATTTTAAAAAATTAATTTTCAAAATTATCAACTAATAGCAACAAAGTATGAATGTATAGTAAAATAGCAACTATATGTAAGAGTGAGGTATTAAGTAGGGTTAACTCAGTGTACAATTCCATTCCAAAATATTTTAGTATTTAAGATTTCATTTTATTTCATTCCAAATTTTTTTCTTTTTTATTTTAAAAATATACTATATACCATTCCATTGAAATTCGGTTTGATTTTGATATTTGGTAATTTCAATTTTTTCCAAATTTAAATTCAGTATATATTTCGTTTACTACTTATTTTAAAATAAAATAATTTCTAATTTATAAAAATATATAGAGTTAAAAAAAATTAATTGAATTGATAAAAAATTATACTATTAGTATCATGTATTCTTTCACTTTTAACTCCTAATTAAATAAATAAATTCTAAATATGATAAACAAATTTAAACATAACAATATATTTCAACATTTAAAAAAAATAACAGTATCTTTGAAATAATATAATTTTTTAAAATATAAATAGATTCTCATACATCAATAGTATTTTTTAAAAATAAAAATTTAAATATTTTATAGGGTTTTAATATATATAATAGAAAATAAAAACTCGTATAAGAATTAAAATTCGGAATTTTATTTTAGGATTCCATTTCACATAGCATATTCCAATATTTTTAAAAATGTATTCAATTTTAAATTCTAAATTCCAAAATTACATTCTATATTTAAATTTTGGTCTGGATCAATAATGTTTTAAACCAAATTACACCCTTAGAATTAAGGTATAGTAAAGTTACTATTTCATCATTGAGACTCGGTAAATATTACTATTTGCTAATTCCTTTTTGACAAAATTATCTAAAGTTACTAATTTTTTGTGCCGATCAACTAATAAGTCATTATTTCAAATTTTTTTGGGGTACATTTATGGTGTATTTCATCAATCTTCTCTTCTTTTTTTTTTTGGTAATTGGTGGAATATTTTGTCAATATTTTCCTTTTGGCGATATAATTATAGAATCTTCAATTAAAAAATTAACAGAATACCTTATTAGTTAAACGATGTCAAAGGTTAATAACTTTAGAGTAATTGAGGAAAAATGAGTAATCAAATAGTAATATTAGCAAAAATCTCGATGATGAAATATTAATTTTCCTCAATACAGTGAACGGATTAGGTAGAATAGGTAACTAACTTAAAAGTTAACGAATTCAAACTAGTTTTTCATGAGTGGAGTTCCATCTATTTAGGAGCGCATTGGTAACATTCAATTTGGACAATAAACAAGCTATTTTTTCTACTGCAATAATAGGAATATCAACATAATTAATAACGTTAATTTCCCTAAAAAAATTGATAACGTTAAGCAAAATTATAAAGCTATCACTAATCTTTGTGAAATTTATTTTTATGTCTCTTTATTTTAAAGAAAATATCGTTTTAATCTTGTATTTTGTTTCTATTACACAATCCAGCCTCTCATATCAGATATCTTTTTTCCGTTAAAAATATGTGAAAATTTTCATAAATAAACAAATGCAAATGCAAAAGTTTACCTTCTGTGTTGGTTAATATTCATGTCAATACACATGTCTTCATTTCCTTTTCTTTTTCACCTGGTATACGTTTACTTTTTCTTTTTCTTTTTCCCGGCGTAGTAAGTAACTAAGTATAGAGTTTATTGTTTTTGTTCTTTTCAAATCCTCTGGCTTGGGATAAAGAGGTTGACAATACGTTTATTCTATGCTTATTCAAGATATTTCACAGGCCCAACCATCTTCCTACTCCTTATGCATGACATGTGTGTGTTAATTCATTTTCAAAAAATGAAATAATGTTAATTGATTGAATGATATATCATCATTCTTACTTTTTTTTTTCAAAAAAAAGGGCAAGAAAGCATTTCTCCATAAAAAATTTGTGATACAAGAAATCATTTCAAGTGAATGATATTAGCCTATATTGGGTTCTAATTAGAATATCAACAATTACAAAGAAAATAAAAAAGAAGTGGTTAAGTAATATTTGATCTAGAAAAATGGAGGGTGAGGGAAATTTATCTCCTAATCATGATAGTAATGATTCGAATACGACGCCTAATGAATTTGAAATAATGGAGGACGAGAGCGATCCGGCTAATAATGATATAAATTCGACTAGTATTCTTATTTTTTGTGAATATTTTGTTCGTCATATAAAAAGAAGTCAGATCCAAAATTTGGATGAATTGAGACATGGGATTCATCAACGTATGGGACAGTATTTGGCTAACCCAACAATGTACAATGTTAGATATATGAATAACCGTGGACAAATTTGCATACCAGAAGAAATGGAGTGGGCAGATTTCATCAATAGTGTCAACACCATTTTAATTCTTGCTCCATGTAGTAATAATGATCAGGATGAAGAAGACTAAGAACAATATTGCAAGTTTTACTATCCACTACTACTATTTTTTTTAAGTAATAGCCACTACCACTAATTAAAATCCATAATAATAAATAATATATTTGTTTTCAAAAATTCTAAATAATATACTATTGTTGTAATTATAGTTACTATGCTATATTATTATTATTATTATTATTATTATTATTTTACTTACTTAGTTATTAATGAATGAGTTTATATGTTTTTCTTATGAAATAAAATTGCTAAAATATTTGTTATCTTGTCATTATTTTATTTATTGTACACCATCTATTCTGATTAAAAGGTCATATTTACTTGTTTTTATTTGTTCTACTCCATGTATCTTAATTTATTTAATTAGTTATTTATTTCCATAAAGTGTTTCAAAATTTTAATCGAATTTTTCTCAAAATAATTTTAAAAACATAATTACGTTTTAAGAAACCACAAAAATTTATAAATTATTATAGATAGAATTATTCTTAGATGCTTGGTGTTTGAAAATGGATTTACTACATTATGATGTTTTGCGCTGTTAACTGGTGGACCCTTCCATTGGAATTTTCCATTAAATGTCAATTAATCATAAATCTATTTTTCAAACATGAAGTATATGAGAATCTAGTTAACAAAATCACATGTATCTGAAAGTACGAGAAGTGTACATATGGACCAAAATTTAGTATATGTTAGAGATTACATTTTGGATTTATTTTTTAATTCTGCATATATATATTTTTTAAATAGACGATAAACAACCATCACCTTTTGGTATTTTATCAAAAATAAATAACACAAAGTTAAAAAATTGACTAACAAAATAGCACTTTTGTATTCGTAGTGGAATTTTGAGCAAAATAAGTATAATATTAAATAGTGTTGAAGGTATGGATAAAATGATCATTTAACAAATTTGAGAAATTTTCGAAGTTAGTTTGGTATTCTTAAATATCTAAAGAGTAATTTAGATGTGATTACGATAATTTTAAGTATAATAAAAAGAGTGATCGGTTTTAAAGTCTATTGGTCAGTATTCGAGTATTTCAGTACTCATTAAAAATTATAAGAAATTGGATATGAGGATAATTATATTCTTTGTAATTAATCAATATACGGTAAAAAAAACCTTGGAGGAATATCAACATGGTAAGTTTAATGCATTAAAAAAAAAAAAAATTTAAGCACACTTTCAGAAAATGGACAACTAAATTAATAAGATGAAGGAAGTGTGTAATGAATTAAAATCAAATAACGGTTTGGTAAGAGTGGTTCCAAAATCATGTGTATTCAACAAAAATGAAAATGGCAAGAGAGACAATATGCATTTTTATTTGAAAATTCTGTGACAAAAGAAGTCATTAAAAGTGAATGATATTAAGCTATAAAAAGTTCTCCTTGAAATAACAACTTACAAAAGAAATATTTTTTAAGAAATTGGTTTGATCTAAAGCAAGAAATGGAGGATGATGAAGCTGATTCTGCTGATGTTGCGATTCAATTTGAAGGGGGAGTGAACCCATTCATCGTAATGTATTGTTCTGGTTATTTGGAGAATATAAACAAAAATCAAGTTCACAATTTGGACCAATTTATTGATTTAATTGCTCACATAAAGGATAAACATTTGGAACACCCAGAAATATATAATATCCAATTTAAGAATCATTCTAGAGAGATTTTGAATTCTGAAGAAATGGGGTGGCAAGAATTTATAAATGAATTAACCTACATTGAAATTATTCCTCATAATTAGGACGAAGACTACCATTATTTAACGCTTCTATTTTTTTTTCTTTTTTTTTAACATAGAATACTTCTAAATTAAAATACTAAATAATATTTTATTATTATTATTATTATATTATATTTTGTGATAGATTAATAATAAATGAATGTTTGTAATTTTTCTATTTCTATATGAAATAAACTTTATATTTTAATATGTTTCTCCTGCTTATATGAATTCTATTTATTTATCTTTTTTTTTTTTAACTTTTTTGGGTTTCCCAAACACAATCCTTCGAGTAGGTTTTAATTTTCCACAGAAGTTAATGTTCCACTTGAATAAAAAATAAAGGCAAAATGCTTATTATTTTTATTTAAATAAATTATAAAACTAGATGGAAATAGGCTATGTAACCATTTTAGCATCAACGTTTTTAAAATGTAATAATTTCAACATATTTTAAACTTTGTAACAAAAACAAAACAAATAATGACATTTGTAATAGTTTCATCATTTTTTTAAATTAAGTATCAATTTGATATTTTCATAATATTAAAATTGCCTCAAAACATTTCGTCTTTAGCAAATTTCACCTCTTTTCAATTTTAAACTAAAAATGCTCGAAACTTAGTACCATTAACCAATTTTATCATATTTTAAAATTATAAAATCTATAAAAATTTATTTTGTCCTTAAATTATATTTATTTTATCGTATATTTAAATTATTTAAAATAAAATAATTCAAAATATTTATCTCATCTTTATTGATAGATTGATTGGCAATATTGAAGGAGTGTTTTAAATAGGGAAACCATGATTTTCATGATCAATTGGTAAGCACTTGTGTTACAGACTTCGAGCATCTCCAATGCAACATCTTCTATTTGCTCATGTGTCTAACAAAATAGAAGGTGTCAAGAAAGATGTGAAAGGATATCAATATGTTGACACCCAATTTAAAATTTTTGCCTCCAATGTAACATTGTCTATTTTATTTTTTTGTTCTTTGTTGAAATTATAATATAATAAGTAGCCAATCATAATGCAACATTAAATGTACACATTGTCAAGAAGGCTTTCTAGAAATAGAAGGTGACCTTGACAATGTCAAGTCCACATAAGTTCTACATCCAAAATATACATTAGCATTGGAGAGCATTTTTGAAAAAAAAAGTCTTCTCTCTTTCCTATGTGGCAGGTGGATTAGTACAATCAACACTAGCATTGGAGATGTTCTTACAGTGCAACAGATCCTCTAATATGGCTATGAAACCAAGGATTGGTCAGCATGATTATTAAGTATGGCAAAACTCTTTTTTGCCGAATCTTAAAAAAGTTATATTTTTAAAATTTGAACTCAAGATATTTTGTTAAGTTAGAATAACTCCATCATTTGATATATACGCTCGGTGGTTTTAAGATTTTTTTTTCGAATACAGAAATGCTACTAATGGATTGGGTGACAGACTAGGCTATACATAAGAGGTAGCCTCCTCCAATGAACGCCATAGTAATTTTTTAAGGGATAATATGAAAAAATTAAGTTTTTAAGTTTGAAAATAACATTTGGCTAATTATACTTTTAATTATTCCTCCTGTTTATAAATTGTATATAGTCTTTTTATAAATATGTTTATAAATTGCTTAAATTTTGTCTACAATTAAAAAAAAAGCTACTTTGAGAATTATTTGTTTAAAAAAATAGGACTTTTGTTAAAATATGTCAAAATTTAATGGACTATTTATGTCAAAAATCTTAATTTTAATCTCCTTTTCGGGAAAAAAAAACAATTTCAATGCAATAATTTCTTCCAAAAAAATTAATATCCAGATTAAGCAGGTTTAAAAATAGTGGTAACTAATAAATCAAGATAGTTGAAAGGTTCCAAAATCATGAGAATGAAAAAGGAGGAGAGACCCATTAATTAGGAATGTTGGCTTTCCCTCGTTTATTTCTCAATAAAATAATTGTGACTGAACAAATCATTTAAAGTGAATGACATTAGTAGCTTATATTAGGTTTAGGACGGAATAACAACCACTAATAAAATTAATATTTGGTTCGTTAATTTTTTTAAAAAAAAGAAGTAACAATTGGTGTAGAGGAATGGAGGGTAATTTTCCGCAGCCGTTGATTGGGGTTTATTGTTCTTGTTGTGTGAACTCTATAAATAGAAATGAGATTCAAAATTCGTGGGAATTTGATGCTAGGGTTTTTGAAATTATGTCACAACATTTGGTGGTGCCAACCTTGTATGCTGTTCAATATGTGAATAATCTTGCACAAGGTTTAGTACGAGAAGAAATGGACTGGCCAGAATTTATAAATAGCATCAGCTACGTCGTAATTGTTCGTCCCAATTTTGGTCATAATAATTAGGATAAGGTTACATAACAATTACCAGTTATCTAGTGGAATCCTAAATGAAATACATAATAGAATAATATATTATTTTCATTTCGATTAGTATACAACACAACCATAATTTATAGCAATTGTATTGTAGTGATTTTAAACACTTTCTTCGGTTGTTTTAATTAAATTTAATTGAAAATTTTGTGTTCGAATTTGAATTTGATAAATATTATTGCATTAGAACTCGATAGAAAGAGTTTTAATGCCCTTATGATTCTATTTAACTTAAATCTAGAATTTTTTTTTAGGATTTATTAGAAAAAATAGATAGTTATATGAAAAATTCTTTATATAAAGTTCATATTAGATAACTTTTAAATTTTGAATTTGAAGATGAATAAAGTTTCATGAAATTTATTTGTAAATTGACAGCTTTATGTTCATAACAAATAACAGTTCGAAAAGCACTTATATGTTATTTTATCTTACTATATTACAAATAAAATATGAAAATATTCATTAAAAAAAAATTAACAACCATGTCTAAATCTACTTCTCTCTAGAAAAATTAGTATTGCCTGATTTTTCAGTGGAGTTCATTTATTCGTAATATAGTAGATAAAATAATAAGGTGTTATTACAACCAAATCACACAGTTCAAAGTGATTTTGTAACATAATTCATTTTAAGATGAAAATGCAATTAATCCCAAAGTTATGGGTGAAATTATCTGTTTGGCCATTTTTAAAGGTCTTGGATTCAAATTTCAGCTATGATAAAATTATAAGGCATATGAGCCATGTATTATATTCAATCTAATAGTGGTCAAACAGTTGACATAAGAAATTAATATTGAAATTATTTTATTTTATTTTTTTTGAAATGAGAATATTTTTTGAATTTAAACTTCATATTTTTAAAAATATACTATTTCGCTCCAAGTCCCTTAAAAAAAAAGTCACATTTTTAAAAAATAATTCACAAAATAGCTATTTTAATTATAAATATAATATAAACATTTTATAATTATATTATAAACAGACTATAAATAATTTATAAACAAAAAGAATATAATTATTTTAAGAGTGAAAAATTAAAATACGAATTCTTTAAAAACTAAAAATATAATTATACTAAAAAGCTATTTCAAACTAAAAAACTTGGCCTTTCCTAATATTATTCCAAAACTATATGGGAACGTCAATAAGCTAAGGGTAGCCCTCCTCCCAAGGAGGAGAGCTTCTATATTACTTTATAAGAAGAAAAAATTATTTTTCAGTACTTAAGATTTGGCTTAATCTGCTTTCAGATCCTTTTTATTATATTAATTTCAAGTTCTTAAAGTTTATATTAATATGCCATCAGATGATTCATGGACATGGTGGGGCAATTACCATGGATCGATGGCAGTTCGCAGAAAGTAGGAAGAAGAGGAAGAGTCTTATGTTATTTTTAAATAAATAAATAGATTTATTTTTTGTTTTTATATAATAATAAAAATTAAGTAAAATAATAAAGAAGGGTATTTTGGCCTTGAAGTATAAAAATCTTGACTTCTTTTCGTTGACTGACGGAAAATTTGGATGGAAGGCCGAAATTCGAATAATACGAAAATTGAAGGATGTACCTGAAAATAATATTCCAATAGTACTTCTTTTAAAAAAGATATACACATCTATTATTCTTAAAACCTATACATAGATAATTATTTGTGTACACGATTAAACTATTATTTATTGAGGAAGGAAATACATATTATATAAGACCAAAGGATTCAGCTTAGTTGTAGAATATATATGTAAAAAAGTTATAGATAATGCTGATGCAATAAATGGATGAAGTAGACTTAAAAAATAGGCACTTAAATTAATAAAATCAAGGAAGAAATTAATAAAATCAAGGAAGACTAATTATGGTCAAATAAGCGTTTAGCCCGAGTGGTTGAAAAATAAAATCATGAGAAAATGATTTAATTGTAGTGAAAAATTGGCAACAATAACATTATGCATTTTTTGTTTCCTTATCATAAAAAATCTGTGGCACTAACACGTCGTAGAAATTGGATGATATGAGCCTATATTAAGTTCTCCTTGCAGTAACAACAACAAACAAAACAAATTAAACAAAGAAGTGGTTAAATAAATGGAGGGTGCAGGCAACGGAATGATTCCGGTTTTTTGTAATTGTCATCTAGATAATATAAACAGAAATTGGGTTGAAAATTTGAATCAATATGATACTTTAATTTCTGCAATGATGAATCAACATATGATTCATCCAACGAGATAAGTTGTCGTATCTATGAATCATGCTAGACAACATATAAATCCTCAACAAATGGGGTGGGCAGAGTTTATAAATGACTTAATGTATGTTTATATTGCCCCTAATCCTAATATGGATAATTAGGATGAGGATTAAATATTCTTAGGAACTGCTTAATATAATATAAGAGATGGGTTACATTAACTTACAATTATTTTATTATATATTAATATATCATATAATTTCTTTTTTAGGATAATCCGCTTTATTTCAAGTGATCTTTTCTATGTTTTTTTTTTTTTAAATTTTTTTTCCACTTTAAGTAGCCTATTTTATAATATTACCCTTATTTAATATATTTAGAAAATCTAAATATTTTGTATTCTAAGTTATCAAATAATTAATGTGATGTTTGGCATGGGAGTGATAAATTGACAAAATGTTATTGTTCTAAAAATAATACAAATAATGATAAAATATTTTTTTATATTGCATAACTTTTCCAAGTGAAATAAGTTCAATAAAAATATAATATATAGTAATTTTTTTTTTTAACTTACGGTGAGGGAGTGAGAAAAAAAAAAGGATGAAACAGTGTTGAGCCCAACGAAATTTGGCAAGTTCCAGTTCAGTTTTAAGCTTGATGTTATGTTGATATATTTGAAAGACGCGTTGAGGTGGTCAGAGATTTTTGTATTTTGATTCAATAGATACGATCATAGACTAAGAAATTATGAAAGGATAGTGCAGAGTAAGAGTTCATTCATCTTCCATTTGCAACCCTAAGTTTGGATGCTAACTCTTTGGGTATACATCATAAGGCATCCACTGTAATTTTTTCCATTAACAAATGCAATCATTTTGTTAGTAGCGAACAACCTACGTGCAGCAGCCAACAGCAGATAGATGCGAATGTATGCATATCACCATTATTATTTTTTAATTACTGAATATTAAAAAATCCATCATTAGTGTGCTGTTAAATACATACCCTGTTGCAACATTCAAAATTACTTGCATTTTCTTATTGCGTACACAATTAGAGAATAGGAACGGGAACTGCACACATAAAGAATTTGCAAGCAAAAACTAAACCCTTAACATAAACATAACAGTGACAGATGATTACTGCTATATTCAAAAGGGAAAACATTCATTTAGAGGTAACTGTTAGATTCTAGGAGAAGAGTAACAAACTGACGCAAGGAGCACACAATTCATGTCCAAAACGAAAGGGAGGATAGAAACATTCATGTCTAACAATTAAATTGTTTCGGCAACTAACATATAAATAAATGCAGCATAAAGTAAACTCCAAGGGAAAAACTTCACGCAATATTTTAGCGTAGCATTTCCTACAAATGCATGTTGCTACAATTAAAACTAATGTCATATATGTAATCAAGTTAATAAAACGATTCAAATGCGATATGACTTGTTAATTTCTGTCATTGTTTTCAGCGAAAAAATGACGAAATAGTATAATTTTTTAAAATACGGAAACAAAAAAAAGTCTATTTGACAAAAATGTAAAATAAAAATACACGGACAAAATTGTAATTTTTTCAAAACTAAAATCCTTAGTATAAAACATAACAAGAATTATACAGATTATTACTGCAATATTCAAAAGGAGCAACATTCATTTATAGGTAACTGTTAGGTTCTAGGGAAGACGGAGTAACAAGTGGATGCAGTTAATAAAGCACACAATTTCTGTCAGATGGAAAACCCTAAACCACCTATCATGTTCAAACACAAGGGAGGATAGAAACATTCATGTCTAACAATTAAATTGTTTCAGCAAATAACATATATATAAATGCAGTATAAAGTAAAATCTATAATTCACTCTATTTGGAACAGAGAATACATTTAAAGCAAGCAAAAACGAAGTCTTTTAAACAGAGAAGTACAGGAAAAGGCACATCATGAAGATTGCACTCTAGAAGACTACAGTGTCGAGCATGGTACCCAGAGTTTGAACAATGTTGGAAGACATCAAATTGGAGACATGCTCTTCAAGGTGCTTCTTAGCGTCTTGCCTTCCTACATTTGCAATTGCTAGCTTCTCAGGAGGCAGCTCATCTTCTTCTTGCACTGCCTTGTTGTATTTTATAGCTAAGTTCAGCATTTCCTGCTCATTGCAACATAGATATATAAATCAACATGATACTTTGCTTACCACCCGACCAGACAACAACAATGAAATTGGCATGCTCAATATCAGTATGATATTGTATTAATAAATGCTGCCAGGTTGAAAACCCTACAAACACTAAATAACTAAAAGCACTTAATTGTTGTTTGGCAAACCAACTCCTAACTATACAAGATTGGATTATTAACAATAAATCTAAATCTTTACCCTGACCCTGTTGACCATGATTACGGACTGTTGAAATGCCTCAAAGCTAGAGGCTTGAGATTGCATAACTCAACTGGGAGGATGACAAGTTGATTGTTCCTTAAACTTAAATATCATCACAACACTCAATTACATTGTGGGAATGCATCATGAAAGCAGTCAACTATAATTTATTTTCAAATAATCACTCACCTGAACAGTCTGCTCGTTGGTTTTAGAATGAGAATCAAACCGCCTAAGTGTCAATCCATCAGTCCATTTCTTTTTGTGCAGGTTTAGAAGCATCTTTTCCTCAAGTTCATTCTTTCGGTAATTAATGGCTATTGAATAATAGTGTCGGTTCAATCCATGAATCAATGCCTGAAATTTCAAATAAAAGCACGAAGAAAGTTATAGCACAAACAAAAGGAAGAGGGAATCGGCCAGGGAGATGAGGACCAGAAGAAAGAGAGTGATGCTAACATTGGTTATGAATTCACCTGAATGGATGGTTTATTTAGATGCCCAAGGTTGGAAGTTGTCTGACGTGGTTCTTGGCCAAGCATCATTGTTTGAGGATTGATCAAACGAAAAGCATCAATAACCACCTTCCCTTTCACACTCTGAATTGGATCCACAACAACTGCCACTGCCCGTTGATTTAGAGCTTCAAAACTCTGCAAATAATATATGAGGTGATTACTAATAGCAGCACAAGACTAACACTCAAAACACAACCAGAGACAAGAAATTGCAATTATAACTGTTCCTAATCCAGAGTATTCAAAATCTGAGCCATTAGAAAACTCTGAAGCAACATTAAGAAACCTCCATACCACCACAGGTCAGCAATCTACACCAAAATAAAATTTGTAAAATACCAATAGCATTTTAAATGAATACTATCCTCTTTTTTTTTTTTCACCATAGTTAAACACACGCACCCAGGGAGTGGATGGGGATTTAAGTGGGATTTGAACCTGAGCTGCTTCGCCACAGGATGAAAGCACTATCCAATTGAGCTAACCCCACACCCCAAATGAATACTATCTTCCAATATTATTATATATACATTTGTTAAATTTGGTAGTACCATTGTCACAAACTATACTGAAATAAGTTAAATGTTGGGCATTTTAAACCTGGAAACAACAGCATTTTGGCCTCCCAAACATAACAGAAACTAAAAGAACACCTAATCCTAATCCCTAAATTGACCATTCTTCATCTGCCACTCTTCTCCCTCCTTCGTCCTTCTCTCACTTGACTCCCTCAACTGTCTCACAAATCATCTTGCTCAAAATTAATAAATTTGAAACTGTTTTCTGGTTCAAAAATTGATAAACATGCTGGTGTTTCTGGTCTTATTGCTAGTTTTTTTTTCTGCACAACATCACGGATGTTCTCACATTATCCCATACTGATTTTATGGTAATTGATGATACAATTAGTTGAACGCTTTGTTCACATAAATAGTTAAGGGCCGAATATTTTGCTTTAACAGGAAAATGTGGTGAATTGCTGCTGTTCAGGACTGTTATTAGCCCAGACAAATCTGACTTTTGGTAGCTAGGTTGTTTGGTAGTGAGGTATGGTAACCGCATTCTTGGTACCAAAATATCAATAACTGATCCTATTTGGTGCCAGTATGAGCACCCCTATAAGGTGCAGTTGGCTAACCAAAAACTGTTTGTTTAGGTACGGTACCAGGCACTGATAACCAAATACTCTCCCCCACTTAGTACTTTGAGATAAGCCAATTCAAGTGTCTTGTCTGTATATCTATGCTACTACCAGGAAAAGAATGCTGCTGAATTAAAAAAAATGAGGCACTCAAAAAGGAAAGAGAAAAAGAGCAGAAAACAAACAAAAAGAGACGATCAAAGAAAGAACAGACAGCATAAACAATAGGTCAAAACATGGACAAGAGTCAACACTAAGTGAATGATGCACAAACCTGTTGTGTGTTTATATCAACACCGGAAAGCCAACAGCCAAATCCTGGATGGGAATGATACCACCCAACAACCATCTCTGGCCTGCAACACCAAACTTATGAAATGACTCAAAAACGAAGGTGCACAAATCAAGGGAAGCACCAAAAAAGATGTCAGCAACAGAACCTTCTATTTCTTTTCTGAAAAAACAATGTCAACAAACACTGCAAAGCCATTTAACAAAAAATATACACGCGTTTGCTGAATAAAATAATATACTAAATTGTAGAATTCTTTGAGATTTCGCTTAATCTATTTACTTAATCTAACCTATTTATTAGATCCATTTTTAATTTTTATTAGATTAGTAGAATAGAGATTTTGATTATATTTAATTTTAACTATATATATTTTTCCATATCTATTCCATTTATATATCTATTCTGTATTATATATAAATTCTAGAATTAGAATTATAGAAAATCAATTTCTATTATATATTATCTAAAAACTAGAATACCATGGCATCCATCGCTATTTTATTTAATAAAAATTAAATTGATAATTTAGATTATCAACCGTCATATTCTCCTAGCTTCATATGACAAATACTTTTGGAAAACACAGATCTATCCTTTAAAGGCTCCTAATCAGAAGCTCACCATGAAAGCCATGTTGAAGCTTTTCCATCATTCACAAGATATTCATAGGATCAACGTTTTAAGCAAAACATATCAAGCCCTTGGCAAATGTCTCAAGTAAAAAATTTTGAATAACAAAACATTTCAATCCTTCCTAAAACACCCAATCCCATTATGAGGATCCACCTCTGGACTGAAGCCAACAAAAAATTTCTCTAAAAAAATAGGTCATAAATATATATATTAAGGAAATTCAACATTTTTTCCCAGTTTGCAAGTTAAAATAACTGAAATGCCACTTGGATTGCAATATATGTTGCAAACATAATCATTTTAATATAAACCAGATTGTTTGAAAAATACCTTCCAGTCTGTTTAAGCATGTCAAGCATATTAGTCTGGAAAACGTGATCGACAGCTTCAACACTAACACCAGTACCACTTTGGGGCATTGCAAACACATCAACTACACGGACAGTGTATTCATCCACAAACTCTCCAAGCATCAAGCCCATCACTTCCATGGGAACCCCAGCTCTTCCTATTATTCATAACAGCCAAATCATAAGTTAAGCAAGTATATGAAAGAAATGTTAGCTCATTATAAGGCCCGAGGAAGCCAAACCGATAACAAATATACTGAAGTCAGCAAAAAAAAAAAACACTAAGCAATCAGCAAAAATCCAAATTCGAAGAAGATAAAATTAGCTCAATATGCATATAAACACACAGGGAAAATAGAAAAACAACGAGTGGGAGCAAAATAATAAGAACGCGATAATGGAACCATCATCAAAAGACTGAAATGGAAAATTTAAACTTCCATCAAAGCAAGACTAGGTACTGGACTAATGTCGAACAGTAAAGAATCCAAAACCCTAAATTACATCGAATGCAAACAATAATCAGATCGGCAAACCCTAACTTCGGCTGCAGTTACTAATAGAGAAAAGTTTAAGCAAAACCCCAAAATTTTGATAGGTCTAGATTATTGCAAATGATACCGTGTTTAAGCATTTTGAGGAGGGCAAGAGAGGAGATGTAGACTTGCTCAGATGAATCGAGAGTTGGAGAATCGGGGGGAGGGTGACCCAAAGCGCCTCCAGCTCCGGCAAACATTCTCTGGAGTCTCTCCATGCCGGACATTATCTCTCACTTTCTCCTTCTCTTTGGAATACAAATCGAGGATTTGGAGGGTATTCTTTTGAAGCAAGACAAGCCTTCTTTCCAAAAAAAAAATAAAATTGGACTGGTAATTCTTGTTCTGGACCTGGTATTTACACACTACACGAGGGCTGTTAGGCTGGAGGCTGAAGCTATAGGCTTATAAGCCGATGCTTGCGAAGTAACTTGTTGGAGAGGATTTGCTAACATACCCTTGTATATTCAACATATTACAGTATGCAACAAACGTACTTGCATAATGGGTCCAATTTTTGGAGCAATAACTTTCGGCCCAAAATGGTCCAAACCCAACAAATTAGAGGAAACAATCTATACATATATAAATACTACCACTGTATTTGTCAATTTTTTATATTGAAATCAGCATGATTAGATTCAGTTTGGTATTAATAGTTTGATGAATTGGGTTAGGTAGATTAAAGTATTATTTGTATATAACTTAAGTACACTAATCATACTTTATAACTAATCTAAAAATACTTTAATTTACCTAACCCCAACCTATCAAACTATCACCACCAAACCTGAATCTAATCATGCTGATTTCAGTGTAAAAGAATGGAGAAAAATGGAAATAGTAAATAGTACATTAAAAGAGAAAAGGAAATCGTGATTTTCAAATCAATTTCACTCAAATTTTCAACTTCAACAGTACATTTACTTTAACACTTAATTAATTTACAAACATAAGGGGTGTTTATAAACCTGTACAAATGACAAAGAGTAGCTCTTTAATGAGATTGCTCTTTGGGGTAAGCATTAGAAGATTTAGATTCATGGAGTTCTCTACAAATTGTAAGCTGTCATCTAATCAAGTGATCTTCTAAAGAAAATTCTATATATGTAAATAAAAATTGTTAATCAAATATTAAGCAAACAATAAAAAAGAAAACAGATGATGAGCTACATTAAACGTTATGAAATCAATATAATCATAACAAATATGTATAACAGCATAAAAAGAGAAGCTTAGCAACCTTCAATTTCATATATAATTTTCATACCAAAAATCAATTCGTCGACAGCAGGGTTCGAACCTGCGCGGGCGAAGCCCAACAGATTTCAAGTCTGTCTCCTTAACCACTCGGACATATCGACTTGTTTCGTACAACCTCTCTTATTAAATTATAATAAAGCTGTAATAGCAAGGTATATTCCTTATCTTTCTATTTAAATTTCCATCTTTGCAAATTTTAATTATTCCTACATTAATGCGTGTTAGTTTCTATTTTTCCCCATTTACTACTACAATTAATAAGAAGCTAAAATAAAATCTTTTAAAAATATATAAAAATTCAATTTAGGGACTGAAAATAGGGTTGACAGTTGGGCATGGTAGTAGAGAAGTTGAGCTGTGGTTAGGGGTGTAAATGAGCAGAACGGCTCGCCGCTCGGCTCGATAAATGATCGCTCGAGCGCGCTCATCAGGTAAATGAGCCGAGCGCGAGCGCAATTTTCAAGCTCGTTTATAAACGAGCGGTTACGAGCGTGGCTCGCGAGCATGTTTCACTTAGGTATAAACGAGCACGCTCGTGAGCGGCTCATGAGCACCCATATATAAAATAAAAAATTAAGCTTATTATGGATTGAAGTCAAAGAAAAAGGTATTATTTTTATCACCTATCTATCTTTTTTTTTTTTACATAATTATATGTATTCTCCAATTTAA
>CATIWJ010313217.1:0-10550 GCA_949640765.1 Croton laevigatus
TTATGGTCCAAATTAATTTGAGTACTATTTGGAGGCCTATAAATAGACCCCAACCCTTAAGGTTCATTAGAGTGAAAATAAGTTTGGAGAGGTTATTATAGTTGAGAGATTTTGAGAGTTTATCATTAAGATAAAAATTAAGGAAGGAGAAGGCAAAATATTCAAGTTAAAATAAGATTTGATACTTTAACTTTGAATAAATACTTTCAAGTTTATTCTTCATTCATTTCAAGTTCATTATTTGAGTTAAGTTTATTATTTCATGTTTATTTATTTTATTTAAGTTTGCTTATATTTTTATATACTATTATTATTATTACAACAACTACTATTACTACTACTACTACTACTACTATTATTTTATTTTTATTATGTTACTAAACACCCATTATAATTGTGGGGTTCTATATCTATTATTATGTTATATATTAAATAACCATCTTAGTATTGGGGTTTTTACCACTTATTTACTTTCATTTTAAGTAATATTATTATTTCAATATCAAGTACCCATTAAATTTGTGGGGATTATATTATTTTTATTATTTCAATAATATTATATATTAAACACCCATTTAATTTTGTGGGATTTTATTACTTTTATTATTTCAACACTAAAGACCTATTTAATTTATGGAGATTTATTTATTCAGTCATTTATTTATTTACTTACTTACTCATTTATTTATTTGTTTATTTGTTTATTTATTTAAATTGCTTATCAAGTTTTTAATTTATTTACTTTTCTATATACCCATATATTTTGTGGGGTATTCATTTTTACTTTAACTTTCATAATTACTTATTTATTTTAAAGGTTTTAAATAATTTGATATTTAAATTATAATTCATTTACTTTACAAGTTCAATTTAATTAATTAATTTATTTATTTTAATATATATTATTATACTAAAGTTAAGATTTAAAACAAGTTATGTTAAATACTAGAAACAAATACTTTGAAAAACTAATAAATTATTATTATTTTAAGAAAAGATATTTTAAAAGTATATATAAAAGTAATTACATTTAAATTAAATTTTCAGTAGGTAACTACAAATAATTATTTAATTAATTTTATAAATCAAGTTATTTTGAAACTACTAATGATAGTAATATTTTTATTAAAATAAAAGAAAAATATAGTTATGTATTTTAAGAACCCATTTTGAGAAAAATACTATTATATACTTATGCTTTGTAAAAATATTATTTTGTTATTACAACACTATACTAAAGTTAATAATTATTTAAATTATAAATATTTTTACAAAAACTAAGTATATGCTATTATTTATTAATAATGAATATTTTGAAAGTAAATAAAAGGAAATATAAGTATATAAATATATATATATATATAAATTGGGTTTTAAACAAAATATTTATAAGTTATCACTCAAGTATTTTTTTTGTGAAATCAAGTAAATTACCAAGTTTCATTAAAAGTAATAATTTTAATTAATAACAAATATTTTGAAAAATGTTGATTTTGAAATATGAGTTTTTGAAATAAATATGATTTTGAATATGTTGATTTTGGAATATGATTGGATTTTGGAATAAGTAATTAAGTTGAATTTTATGATGAAATTTATGGAATTTGGAAAAATTGGAAATTATGAGATGATTTTGGAAAATTGGAAATTATGAGAAAAATGTTTAAGCTCTACTATGATTTAGTTGAACTGAACCAATGTAGGGTTGATCGATCATTCCCGGTGATTTGTTTTATGGCCATTGATTTGTTACGGCGACGGCCATTGTGATTGATTACGGTGACGACCGATTGAAGTAGCCATTTGGTATCCGCCATTTGGTAAAAGAAAAAGCCTTCGATTGATTAATTGAGCTAATGTAGGTTTGTCTAAATATCTGGTAGAGCTAATCAAGTACGAATTTAAATAAAGCAATTTATTTAATTAAGTGATTTACAATATTTTTTGATATTGTTCAAAAATATGCATGTGCATTTAAAATTTGTTTATGCTTTTATTAGTTAAAGTATCCACTGAGCGTCATCGCTCAGCAAGTTTGGTTTATTCTGAACTTGTAGGTCTCCAGAAGAAGTATAAAAGTTGGAACAATGGGGTACCACCAGAACAAGAACGTAGATTGTCATATACTGTAGAGTCAAAGTTAACACAAGTAAAATAGAAGAAAAAAAAAGGTACTCATAACTTATAATAGATTTAGTAGAATATGATCTGTATACCATGTTCATATGTAATGTGATGTCCTTTAATTCAATTGGGTTAAGTGGCGTTACATTATTAGTGCCTATAAAAGAAGTCAAATATGAAATCTCTAAAGTTTACTGGTCGCAACGATGCGTCACTGTTTTTCCGAAAATGCACGTATAAAAAGATATATCAAAATCTCTACGAAGGGTATTTTGGTCATTTGGCAAGGAGGGAGTTAGTGAGCATAAAGGACAAGTATAAGCACCATATTAGACATGAAAAATTGGTTGAAAAGTTTGACTAATTCTTAGCAATCAATTTGCATACTTTGACTTTTTTAACCAATTAAAATTAAGGAATTAATTAAATAAATTTTTAGACATATAAAAGGATTTATAAGACATAAAAATGACCAAAACTTGGTCATTTTCCATAGCTCTCCCACGGCAAGAACAAGGAAGGAAAGGAGGAAGAAGAAAGTCAAGGTAAACATCATTTTCAAGTGTAAATTTTATGATTTTAGGCTAGAATTTCAAGTTCTATGCATCATACAATGATTTCTTAATTTTCTATGATGAACCCTAACTTGAATGAATAGTAAAATTTAAGGTTTATGTATGGAAAGTTGAAGATGAAGGGGAAAAGGTTGAATTAGGTAATTTAAGTCAAATTAAGCATGTGTTTAGATAGAATTTGCAAAAACCAATTGAATAGGCATGTGCTTTCTTGACCTAGGGTTTATGTTGATTATGTGAGGATGTAATTCATGTAGGAAATCAAAAGGAAATACCGAAAAAAGATCAATAGAAAGCTAAGAAAATCGAAGACAATGTTTGATACTTTAACTTTGGAAATTTAATATTTTTTTCAAATTTTTGTATTATGGCCGAATTCTATATTGTTTGTAATGTTGTGTTTTGATGTTTGTATGCTTACTAAACATGATTTTTATTCCATATAAGTCATTTGAATTGAAAGAAAACCATTTGAAAGCAAAGAGTGCAAAATTGCCTAAAAAGGCATAACCTTTGATGAATTTTCAATTAAAATCCAAATTGAATTTTTAGGAAGGGACCTTATTTCCTTCAATTATACACCATAAGAAGTCTTAAAATAAAAAAAAACATCTCCCTCAAAATGGTCTTTTTAGGCCGAATGGTCTCCAAAGGGAAACCATTTGTGCCACTTTTAGTCCTTAAACATTTTCAATACCTAAACCTTTGAATCTTTAAATGAAACTTCGCAAGTGATTTTCCAACATATAAACGGATGTATATAGCTTATTTGGGGCACTTAGAAAGTCCTTAGATGGGTTGTATAACATCCATTTCGAAGAACTAAATTTGGCCAAAATGTAGAAATCACTATTCATTTGGTATTTACTATTTATTTGGTATTTTTGATGCTATTCCTTTTGCAAAATACTATTCATATGGTCATTTTTCAAGTAAGACTAAATGATAACCAAATCCATAAAGAAATGTTAAGAATGTATTCAAATGATCAAATATGGACTAGAAGTCTAAAGGTATGCCATTGTTTACAAATAATTGAATATTGGTTTATCATTTAGCAAGTGTATTATAGATGGACTTGAAACCTTTTGTAAATTAATTTAAATGCATAATATATAAACCTTGAAATACTAGGCTCTACTTGGTTGGGTTGAACCATGCGATAAGGGTATGATGCATCATATACCAGTTAATTTACGGTATCATATACCAATAAGTTGCTATTCATTATTATTGTGTTTTGGTGCTAGTTTGATTTCTATAGCCTCGGTCCAGTTGTATTGTTGGCCCGGCTATAAACAGATATTTACTGTAGCCTTGGCCTAGTTGTATTGTTTGCCTGGCTAACAGTTACTATAGAATATATTAAGTAGTTTCAGTACATCAGTACTGTAATTCTTGGATTTGTATCCATATCTCAGTTGAATTTCTTATCCCAGAGTTCTGCTAAATACCATGTAGAGCGAAGTAAATAAATCATTATTTTGGTAAATACATGTATTTACTTTCATACCTATGCTAATAATTTACTTGTTCCATTTCAAATATTATATTTTCAAAGTTTGATTTGATATAAACTTTATTATTATTTTTCCTATTTATATGTTAATTTTCAATATTTAAAGTAACCACTAGGTAATAGTGCTCAGCGAGTTATGTCTGTAACTCACAAGATATCAGAAAGAAAAGTAGAAGTCCGTCGTCAGTCTCGGCAAGCACTTCCAAAAGGCAGCAATAAGGTTATATCTCTTATGTTAATATTAACTTAGTAGAGGCATGTATATAAATAATAAATACTCCAAGATAAATCTTAGTACATATGTATCTTATAGTGTCCAAAACAGTAGAGAAATTTAGAATTGTGTAATATTAATATTTGAAGTGCCTATTTTTATTTTATTTGAAGAGTGAGGATATAAGGTGGTTGCCGAAGTGTTTGAGTGGTTTTCGTGCAGGGGTGTGAATTGGTTATTATTCACACATTTTTGGGGAAAATTGCATGTGTAGCGAAGCTCTGGCAAAATTTCTGTAAAATTGGACCTAAAATTTTGCTAAGTAAAGTAAGATGGAAATGAGTAAGGCGTAATTCAAACAAGATAACAAGACAAAACTTAAGAGTCACAGCTCCAATATCAGTAGGTAGTATTCCATTGAAGCCTACTTGTCACATCCTAATCGGCCTCTCGTTCGCAACCAATCGGTCACAGGAGCGAAAACCTTGTTGAGAACTTAAATATTTTTTAATCGGTTTATTTCACAAAAAATAAATGGAAAATATATGGAAAAACTTCGAGGGTAAATAAATATAAAATATTAATAGTAAATACATTTCATAGAAATATATTAAGAAAGGGACTATGTGAAGATTATATTCGTAAATTTACCGTAAAATCCATAGTAAAAATAAAGACTGATAATAATGGAATTTGAGATGGTAATTATGAGAATGGAAATTACACTAGCAGAATTAGTGTGTAAATATAAATTAAGAATTTAAATAATTTAAATGTAATAAAATGTAAATTTATAAAGGGTTAAATAGTAAAAAGAGGGGTAAAGATATTTGTTGAATAAAAAAAAAAAAAAAGTGGAGTGTGTAAAATAGAGGAATGTAGTAGTGTGTAGAAGTTCGAGGGGGTAGAAAGAAAATTTGAAATCAGAATGGGAAATAGGGGACACGGGAAAAAAAAAGAGAAAGAAAGAAAGAATAGAAAAGAAAGAAGAGAGGAGAGAGAAAAGGAGCATCAGCCTTCCTAAGGCCTCCACAGGCCATCGACCAGACCGACGCGCCAGTCCACGGTGTAACTCTTCCTCCAATGAGACCATTAATGGTAGTGCGACCGAGAGACGATCGATGGAGCCGGTCGAAAATGCAGCTAGAAGTTTTCGGGCACTATTCATGTTACTATTCACCAAAAACTTCCAGAGTATTTTTCAACGACTTCCGGTGGTCTGATTATGGAAGTTAAGGCATTGAACGATTCTTGCAAAGAGAGCTTCCTTTTGATACCGGCCTTGTTGCCGATCCATGGCCGGAGAAGAAGATACCGGGGGGTCGGGTATCGAGTGTATTCGGATCACAGACAGCTTTCCATGTAAAATCTGGCGTCCTTCGGGCGTTTTTCATCAATTTTGAAGGTAGATTTCTATTTCTCTCATCCTAAGTTTCATTTTGACATAGAGTTTGGATTGTTTGGACACCGGAATCGAAAATAAAGATTTCCGGCGACTCGCAGTTTGTGTTTTTGGTTTTTCCGGCCAATCGGCCAATTGTCTATTAGATGTAATTGCATACTTAAGACCCTGATTTTGAGATAAAGCTATTGATGTGCTCATATTTAAAATCCGACAAGTTTGGAATATTTCGGCTACCGAAATATTTTCTGCCGGTGATCAGATTATTCCCCGCCAGCGAGCAATTTTTGGACAGAACGTTTTGGACATTGTTGTAATGCCCCGAACCCAAAAATGGACACCGTTTAATGAATTAAGAACCCAATGGACCAATAACGTAAATATCGCAAAAGTGTTGAATTAATTAATATAAATTTAATAATAAATAGAATAATAATAGGATGAGTAAATGGTAAAATTGGTAATTGGTTAAGGTGACCTTAATGAGACTAACCGAATCGAGATAAAACATTATCGACGTAATTAAATTAATTATTGACTCCGAATAAATATTTAAATGGGGAACTGATAATGATAACTTAATAAAAGGATATCGGACGAGATAAAATAATATATAAATAGAAAACATGGAGTCTAAATAAAAAAAATAATAAGTAGATAATCGAACTAATAGGAGAAATTGAAAGTATACGGTAAATAAATATAGAATGATTAAGACAGTGAGGAATTTATGGAATAAATTAACTGGAGTATTGGTAATAAATAATTACTAAGAATACGTAATATAAGGGTATTGCCAAGATTGACTAAATAATAAAGAAAATGAATAATAAATGGAGTGAAATAAAATATAGTAAATAAATACGGAGTTAATTGTATTATGGTTTTTATTAAATATATAGCAACTGGAATTGGGCAGTAATTAAGAGAAGAATCATACATAAGTAGATAAGGATTATTAATTTAAAATAATAGAAGAATAAAAGGAAATATTAACTGATAAATAGGAAATTAATTAGATTTATGATTACTTGATAGATAAGATAACCCCGAGAGATATGCTAGAACGAGGGAGCACAAGAGAGATGTATGATAGACTGGACAACCAAAACAAGTTTGATACTTTACCCTTACTCAACGTGCTGTGATGACATGTGATGATGTGGTGTATTGTTATGATTGTGCACTACTTGCTATGTTGGTGTTGATTTGTGTTATTATTGTATGTTATTTATGTCTTAAGAGTAAAATATCCACTAAGCTTATCGTTCAGCAAATTAGTGGCTGCTAACTTGTAGGTATAAAGATCAGAATAAGAAATTGGACTAGAAGACTAGCTAGCGGATCGGCATCAGAACAACTAAATGATTAGATGGCATATACTGATGAGTTGTAAATAAGCTGTAGTGTAATGTTGTAATTGTTCTAAAAGAGTTTATTTTTGTAACGTAAAAAAAAAAAACTCAAAGTTCTGCATACCGTCGAAGGACATGTGTAACTCTCTTGTAGGCCTATTTTGGTAGGCTTATAAAGGGCGTTACATTTATTGGTATCAGAGTATTGGTTTAGCCGTTCCTAGGTGGTTAAACTGAGAGAAACAGTATATGCCAATTAGGATTACCAAAGCGTATATTGTGAATAGGAAAAGTGAAAAAGGAAGTAATGCATAGGAAAGGAAAATTTGAGAAACAAGAAAAAGCATAAAACATAAAATACTAGATGATAAATTAGAAATTGAATTAAGAACTAACGTAAATAGAAGAATAAGGAAGTGAATATAAAATTTGAATTTTAGTAAGTATATATTAGACAAGGACGTATAAGAGAAATTTGCATTGAGTGTTGAATGAAGATAAAAAGAAATTGGATAGCTAAAGTGTAAAATAAATATTAGGGAAATAAAAAGAGTATAACTAGAAAAGTTGGAAAATAATAGAGGAAGAAAGATTACACAAAGGCATAAGAAGTTGAAAAGTCTAATGAGGAATAATAACATAAGTTATATTGAAAAATTTGAATGAAAAGCAATACTTTGTGCTAATTGTTGTGTGAAAGGTGTAATGAAATGTTTGCTCTACCATGATTTGAATTTTTATTGAATGACGGATAATTGAATGAAATTATGTGATTGGAATATTAATGTGAACAGTAATGCAAGTCTTTACAAAAAATTTGAATGTGATATATTAGATGGTGTTGGATGATTATCTGTAAAGCATTGTGATTTAATCGTTCTGCTAAGATGTGAAATATAATTATATGATGAATGATGAATTTTGAGCATGTGTAAAGTGTATTTACGAAACTTGAGATGTTCGTTTTCAAATGCTATTAAATTGTTGCCTTGGAATTTTGGGTAAAAGCAATGTTTGAATGAATAAGAGACAAGTAATTCGGCACGCTCGCAACATCAACATTGCGCTCGTGACAAGCTTGCTGGGTGAACATAGCGTCCGTGACGCAAGCCTGCGCAGTCGAGACATAAAATTTGGTTGCTATTGGAACTCATGTGATTCTCTCGCGCTCGCGACATAATCAGGAATGAGAATATATCTCGCTCGCAACACGTAGTCCCACGCTCGTAATGATGTTGCTAGGGGAGAGTTGCGCCCGCTATTAGACCGCGCCCGCGACGACGTTTTGTTTCCTATTTTAACTTGAATTCAAATCATGTGATAATAAGCAAAGTTTGACAGATCGGAGACTTAAAAAAAAAACATAATATGAAATCAGAAATTGTGTTACAGTAATATAATGAAAATACTTAAAGCGTGACCTCACACAGTAAAATGAGGGAAATAAGATAACTATAAAACGTACCATCTATACAATTGATAAATAACATTGTACACCAAACGAAATAGAAAGATATGACATATTTGATACATAAAATATATAATAAATAATAATAATAATAATGGTTGAATATTTAAAATATGACATCATATAGCAACCCTAAAGAAAAATAAGATAAGCTTGAAATGCATAAATTAGTGAAATGATAAATGATATTGTAAATCATATGGAACAGAAAGAGATGCTGTATCTAATGTATATAGATGAAAAAGAGGAAAGAAGTGAAATTTTTGAAAAACACCATAAATGGGAAATAAAAATGTAAAGCTCACCACGGTAATTCGGATTGACTTATGATAAGAATACAGTGATATGAAATGTGATACATTTGCCACGAGCCGAAAGAGAGAAGGCTTCATGAAGTGGCATGAGAATTATGATATGTGCCGACAGAGAGAAGGCACCGAAATCATGATATGAGATGAGAGAGAGAAAGCTCTGAGATATGAAATGTGAAATTTTACCATAGAGCAGAGAGAGAGAGAGAGAAGGCTTCGTGAAATGGCTGAAGGATGTGCCTGTAAATTTTGTTACACAAAGTGATGATGCTGGAATAGAGGAGGATATAACGAAAGAGGAAGAGGAGGCTGGTGATCAAAATGCATTTTATTTGTATGGACAGATTGTTGGTGAATATAATGATGGTGAAATTATGGAACCATACCAGTTTGTGAGCCAAGTAATTAATGAACCCTAATGGCAGCCCAACCTAGTATCTAACCCTATAACCCAACCTAGTATGCAACTCAAAACCCAACCCAATATCCAACCCATTGCCCATATCCCAACCCATCCCAACACACAACCCATAACCCAATCCTTACTAAATATCAAACTCAACATAATCCACTTACAAATGAGGCATCAATGACTGATTTAAATGCCTTGAACAAACATGTTGTAACTGAATCACAAGGCATCAAATTAAGAATCAAGCTAAGTTTCATGTATAGGGCTCTAGGATTTGGGATGAACTGCTACAAGAGGACAACGCTGGTGGGTATTTGGGATCAAATGGAGGTAAAAATTTGCTTAAGCTAAAAATAAAAAAGTCAAAGATGCACAGGTTAAGGTTGACAAATGGAAGATGCCTTGCAGGACCAGGCCATATTGTAGCATCCCGTTCTTCCATTAGTCAGTAATTTATGAGTTTATCGTTAGCCAATATTATGTTTGTAGGAGTTCCGGGTTTCGAGGCGTAGGAGCGTTGGAGTCAACCTCGGAATTTGGTGCTAGCTTCGACTAGATTTGAGGTAAATTTTTATGTCGTCAACTAGAATTAATGTATTGGGCTTAATTAAAGATTGGCTAGTATGTATATATGTAGAGTTGGGCTTAATTAGAGATGGGCCAATTTGTAGTAATGGGCCTTGGGATTTGAAAAAAAAAAAAGAGTAAGAAATTAAGTTATGCCCTAGATAATGGAATGGACTATATGACTATTATTTTTGGGCCACTAGAAGTGTAGATGATAGTATTGTGTGTATTTGGGCCAAAAATCACAAATTTTAAACTTAATAAAGGAGGCCAAAAGAAGACACCTATATAAGCTTAAAATGCCTCTTCTTCCATAACCCTAGAACATTCTACTATCTTCATTTTTTCTCTTCCTCAGCTGCCCACTCCCTTTCCTTTCTCTCTAATGCTCATTTCTTCCCCATGTTACTAACTTCATCATCTTCTTCTCTAACCCTAAGCTTGGTCGTCCCATCTTCAAGATTAAGGGAAGGTTTCTCAAATCCAACACAAGAAATCTCAAGAAAAGGAGGTAAGAGTTGAAAATGTAATTGGGGTTTCTTTCAACTAATAAACATGTTAAGATATAGAGTGATAGATGGGAGATCCAAATAAGATAGTGAT
>CATIWJ010313253.1:0-19791 GCA_949640765.1 Croton laevigatus
AAAGACAACTGTTTTACATGATTATATATGGTATAATTTCACGAAACGAATTCGTCAACTGGTTTTAAATATTACTGTTTATATATATTGTACCCACTGAGCATGGAGTTGCTCAGCGAGTTATCTTCTTTAACTCGCAGGTCCGCAGTTAGATAACTCAGTGGAACAGCAGTTACTCGGAAAGTTCCCAGAAGATATACTATCTGGTAATAGCTTTTGTTTACTATAAATTGGCATGTATATAAAAGTAAAATAGGAAAAGCACTATGTATTGGTAGTTTAAGTGTACATAGATATTCCTGGTAAGTTTTATTTTTGTCTGGAATAGGTTTAAGCTTAGCAATATTATTATTTTAAAAAAAAATTACGGTAATTAGCGACGCTGTGACACCTAGATTTGTCTTATTCGTAAGGTGAATTTGGGGTGTTACAGAAATCCTTTCTATGCTAAATTGCAACCATGTTTCTCCCCTCTTCCACTTTCATATCTTCTCCTCCTTCAAGAAAACCCAAGCTGTGATTTCATAATATTGACCCAACACTAAAATGAAATCGAACAAAATCTAGATATAAACCATAATCCCATTTCAGAATCTTTGTAATTTTTATTGAAAAAATTTATTTGGAAATTTTGTTTCTTAGTTTTGTTAACAGTGGAGAAGATCGTCACAAGTGCCTGGGATTGGAAAGAGAGTTTTTCTAGGTTCCGGATTTTGAGAGAGAGAGAGAGAGAGGAGGGGGGGCTTTCTTTTCTTCTAAAAATCAAAAGGAGAGCTTTGGCCTTTGGGGGTTGAAAAAAAAAGAGGTGGCATGGCGTTTTCTAAGAAGAAATCATCTTATTTCATTTGATTGCTTAAGGTTGCAATTCTGGAACTCAATAGCTTTAAGAAATCAAACATATTTAACATTGACAGATTCAAAAAAAGCTATAAGGGGAATAATTCAGTATTGACAAAGGATTATTGGTAAAAAAAGGCTTGATCTGGAAGAAGAGGATGAAGCCCTAAAGGTTCCTTCACCTGCCAAAAAATTGAAAATCAAGTTTTTTTTTTTCATCTTCCTACATTTGCTAGTTGAGAAATTTGTATTTTGAAATTTGAACTTGCTAGTTGAGAAAATTGCGCTTTGAGATTTGAACCGCTCTTTGCAATAAGAAACTTGTAATTGGCATTTTGCTCTTGAATTATTGGATTGATTTGGGTTCAATCTTAATTTTATGTGATGGCTTAATTCCGTTGTTCTTGTTCTGGGATTTTAGTTTATACACTAAAATTGTCTAAAATTTGGTTTGGTTTCTATATTTTTTTTTTTTATAATTGATTTGGGTTCTAAGATTGATGTGTTCATCCTAGTCTGATTTGGTCGGGTTTGTTCTGGGTTTCTTGTTCTAGGTTCTAGTTTTAAATATGATTTTGATTGGATCAAATGATAAGAGAAGAAGAAAGGAGGAAGCAGAGAGAAAATAAATTTATGTTACATAATTTCCTTTCAAAACGATGTGGTTTTGATGCAAATCAGCCATTAACACACTAAATTTATATTTGTGTACTAAGCACCATTAGCTCTATTAGAAAAGAAGTCAGTGTATAAATTTTTATAAGTTCAAGAGCTTAATAACACTATTAGTAAGCCAAGAAATCTAATGTCAAAAAATTATATAGTACAGGGGCTTCATAATAATTTTGGCCTACTTCTCCACATTTCTGGACTCAATATTACTTTTTAAAAATGTTGTTTCCTTATTTTGCAATAATTTTAAGATTTCTTTTTCCCAAATCAAATAATATATTATTTTTTGAGATAATTTTTTTTATACATAGATATCAATAATTGATCGAATAACAGTGTAGGTTATACAGTAGATATGCCCTTCATCTGAAACCAAATTGACTATAGTTGACAAGAATCGAACTCAAAACTTACACATCTTACTATCTCCATTTAGTTTTATGCATTTTATATTGATAAATAATTATTATCAAAACATAGTATTGGTTTATTGCGATTTATAGTTTCACATGAAGGCAAATAAACCCGAGACAATATTATGATAACTTACACAATATTATTGGATTACTTTCATTCACAAAACTCAAATTTCAAAGGTTGTTTTATTACCTAAATTTTAATGTCTCAATAAAATTTTCAAATTTCAATTTGGATTTCAATAATTTAATAGAGAGAAAAATTTATCATAATAGTGGCGTGATATCCACTTTATTAATTTAACACTATGCATTATCACTACATAAACTATCACATCCTCATGTTGTAGATTTCCACTAAAAACTCATAAGGGTATATGTTAATTTTTCCTCAATAGAGTTATAAGTGCGTATGAATTTATATACATGTTCCAAGCTTAAGTACCTCATGAATTTGGTCAAATATATATGCATCTGCATGCCAATATCCTTTACACTTTTTTCTCGTTGTGACACCTTATCCTTTCAGAATCACATATTAGACGTTTATTCTTTCTAATTCTTCAACAACCAGATAACTTATCACATTATATGAAACACAATCACAATAATGTGGCAGCATGTCAAAGTGTTTAATTGTTAAAAAATTAAAAAGAATAAGTACCTAATAGGTTATTCTAAAATGATACATTGACAATAAAAAAAATTGCAAAGAATATATATATATATTCTATAAAATTTTGTTCCTTATTTTTTTTTTTTGAAAGAAAATGTGTTCCTCAATCTTAAATATAAATTTGTGGAAACAATTAAATTCCAAATTGTATATAGAATTAATTTTTTTTAATTATAATTTATTCACAAATAAAACTTCATATTCATAATATATTTTTTTTTAAACAAGTCTTTGAAATTAGGCAAGTTTATAAAAATGAAGCAATTTTAGGGCTGAGTGGATCACATATACGCCTTTAAGAGTTTGTACTTATGAATTGCCAATTCTTTGTGGTTTTGTAATACGCACGTCATTCAGAATTAATGGACAGTAGTATTTTATATTAAAAGCCCTAAAACTTTTCAAAAGGCAAAGGACACAAAAGGAATTTAATAAAAATCAAGGGTCAAATTCAGGAATTTTAGACCATCAAATTAAGACAAGGCGCCATCTTATATAAACAGGCCACATGATATGAAACTCCAACAACAAAACAAACACACCATAGCAAAGCAATACAAACTCTCTCCTCTCTATCAATCTTTCATCATGAATCCATCTCCATCAAAGACCAAGAAGAAACAAGCTACTCCGCCGCAACAAGATGCCACATCACAAGCAGGCAGTAGGTTTCTGGGCGTTCGAAGAAGGCCGTGGGGAAGATATGCGGCGGAGATTAGAGACCCAACAACCAAGGAAAGACATTGGTTAGGCACATTTGACACGGCGGAGGAAGCTGCTTTGGCTTATGACAGAGCCGCCCGTTCAATGCGCGGTTCGCGTGCCCGTACCAATTTCGTTTACTCCGATATGCCAGCTGGTTCTTCTGTTACCTCCATTATCTCTCCTGACGAACAACAACAAATTCAAGCTCTTCAACAACAACAAGAACAAGAGCAGCTACAGCTTTATGATAATCATAATAATAATAATTTTGTTTCTACTACACATTCGAGTCAACCCGACCCATTTAACTTCCATGATTTTAGCCCACAATGCCATTTCTCTAATGATTTTAGTTCAGTCACTGGACAAGACACATGGGGTTGTTCTAGCTCTACTTATCAAGAACCTATTATTACTAATAATGAGCTTCCTCCATTTCCTAGTGATCTTTCAAGTTCGGGTTTAATCGGTTTCGACGAGAAAACCCCAGTGACAAATGGGTTAGAGTCGGTTTCGGGTACTGGATCATATTTCGGGTTTGACTCTGGTGAGTACATTCATAGCCCGCTTTTTAGCAGAATGCCACCCGTTTCAGAGACTGTACCAGAGGGTTTTGATTTGGATTCGTCAGCTTACTTTTTCTAATCAACTAGTATTAATTAAGTTTATGTTGGCTAATTGTGTCTTGAGTCTTTTACTACTACTTATTAAGTCTTTTTTATTTTTGGTTTTGGCTTGTGGTGCACTGGACTGGTGAGTGTGACCAATTAATGTAAAAGCTTATGGAGTTGTTTATACATATATTATAATTACTTCACAAAAAAGGCTGGTTTATGGCTCTTATTATTAAATATATGAAAATGTTATCCAATTAAGTTGATATTATGTGGCATTCTTTACACTTTGTCTCCAATTTTGTCAAAGACAACAGGGAAATGAAGCTTCCTGGTTAGAGTGAGAGAGGGAGTTAATTAATTAATTAACTTACCATGATTAGTTGGAGTTCAATTAGTAAGTAATAATGTCTCCTTCATTGATTAATTAATATATTATTCCATCTGGAACCCAGCCTGCCCATTGAGTGAGTACTTCTTCTGGGAATTCGAGATTTTAAAATAGCTCTTTCGCAAAAATGAAAATGAAGGAATGAGAGGATAGTGATTGTTGCTAATTAAACATAGTTTAACGATGCTTACAAAACGAACCGGCCTATCCACTAGGTCATGGTTCAACCAAATTAGACCAGTCAATCTAAATTTTTCAATTTTTATTTTAAATATTATGTCGGTCCCGAAGAGCAACGAAGAAAATGGATAAATGTCCTAAACTTAAAATTCAATTAAACTGATTTTGCAGTTTGCTTCACGGTTTAAAGAATGGCCAACCTGAAGGGTTTCTAGCCGGTTTTAATTTTTTTGGTTAAATAACCTAAAGAACCTCTGAACCGAACCCATGTAGCATATGGGTAATTTGATGTCACTCTTAAATCTAAACTCAAAAAAATGCAAAACATAATTAAGAAAACTTTTTAAATTTGAAAATTTTATTAAAGCGTTAAATTAGTACTACCATTTTCCTAAATGAATCTTTCAATCGAGATTGGTAAGTAAAAATTATAGCTTCAAGAAATTAGCATCTTCTTTTTCAAAATTATTTTCTTCTCATTTATTTCTTTGCATATTTGTTTATAATATTCCTATTGATTGCAAGAGTCAATTGTTTAATAAATGAAGTAACTATTATTTGATTCTCATTTATTTGTTCTCATATTTATGGAAATCGTAAAAAAAATATACCCAAATTTGTTGAATCGTAAATCACTAGATGGCAAGATTGATGAGCTATTGGTAGTTTGATTTGAATTAATTTTGTATTTAGCATCGAACAAGAACATTTTAACAGGTTATCAACGAAAAAAGGTCATGCAGCGAGAAAGAATTGGTATCCTACATGGTTACGTTAGTATACAAAAAATAAATAGTCGAGTCGCTAAAAATGAGATTGAATTTCAAAATTTTGATTTGGCATCTTCTTCATAATGTCTACCTAAACATTGTTCTAATTTTGTGTACTTCTATTTGCAGTGTAAAATGTTATTTACCTTAATTAT
Source organism: Croton laevigatus (assembly GCA_949640765.1). Classification (NCBI taxonomy): domain Eukaryota; kingdom Viridiplantae; phylum Streptophyta; class Magnoliopsida; order Malpighiales; family Euphorbiaceae; genus Croton; species Croton laevigatus. The sequence continues at coordinate 5,417 of CATIWJ010313253.1, forward strand.
CCATCAAAGTTATTCATTAAAAATATTTTTTCTATTTAATTTTGACTTATATTTGTTGTGAATTCTCTAATGGTTGTTGTTGAATTGAAAAATAACACACCATCTCTAATAATGAATGTGTTGTTCATATAATCCATTTAGTGCCTTTTGTTTTATTTTGTGAATATGAATTGATTACTAAAAATGCTATGTTCTAAAATTATGGAAATCTAATAAATCAGCTATAGCAAACTTAATTTTAGTTTGAGACGACATCAATCTTTTCTGATCGGGGGTGGTTCCTATTTTGCTTCCTTTTTTACTTTTTGTTTGCTTTCAATAAGTTCTAAATCAATTATTGATTGGAACAATTTGTTTCATATGTGATTTTTGTCCTCTTTTAGGTGCTTCACCTCCATAAAGGATTTTTTTTTTAATTTGTTTATGTTATTTTACTTAATTTTTATTGTTAAAGGTACAAGAAAAATTATTAATCTTTTTTGTTTGGAGTCTCAGATCTTCAAGTATGGGTATTGATTTCCAATGAATGGAACCTGGTGTTGCGGCATGTTCCTACATCAATATACTTTTCTATTTTCCAAAGCACATAATTTTTAGAAACGCTATTGCAAAAATTTTATTTTGTCATCCAATATGAAGGACCAGTTTTTTTACCATGAAAATTAATCTCTTCTACCAAGATTTGATAACCTACAAACAAGAGGTTTCAATTTTTTATTATTGTATTTTTTTTTCTCATATGAAAATATAATTATATGTTCATCTACTATTATTAATGAATGTATATTTCATTAGTTAAAGAAAATTTATATTTCATTTAAAAAAATAAAATAAAATAATTAAAATTAATTATCTTTCTAATTGTTACCGTAGATTAAAGCTAATTTATTTGGAAAGCAAATCAAATAATTTCACTTTTTCATTTACTTTTAGATTTGTTAAGCTTATTAATTATGTTATGGAAACTATATAGGAAATTAGAATATTAAAAATGAAAAATGACAACTATTCCTAAGATTTGAGCTACCCAATTCTTAAATTGGGTTGATTTAAGATTTAAAAACACCATATGTGAGTTAAATTATAACGGGCAAAAATAAGTAGGTACATAATGTAGTTAAAATTGTTAAAATAGTAAATCTTTAACATGAAAAATAACTTTGAATTTACTGTAATTCTAATTAATAGCATATACTATATAGACTTTCGATTACTCATTTAGTTTTTATATAATTAATTGGATTCCATATTTACATCCGAAATTTATGAATTGATTGATGCTCTTACAAAAATTAAAAACAAACTATTTCTGCATCCACTCCATCAAATATATACATATATCTATTAATGGAAAATAAATTCCAGAATCTTTACTTACCTGATATGCAAAAAGATTCCAAAATATACTCTTTATTATTATTATATAAACCAAAACCTCTTTTGGACAAATTTACCATTCAAAAATCCTTATTCTCGATTCATCTGCAATAGCCTAGCCATGAGAAAAACCTTCTACTACAATTTCTTGCCCACAAAAGTTGAAGAAGTAGCAGCATCGGCTCGCAGCGCACAGCACCATGTGACTCGAACCATAGTAGAAATTCGAGACAGGTACGAGGTACCAGGTGTTGACCCGATGAACCCATGGCAAATAAGGAGACCAATAACGAGAAACGAAGTGGCTTGCGGTGAGGTTTTACTGAGCCATGAAGAAGCGTTTGAACATGTATTTAGATACTGGAATCTTGAGTTGGCTAACCATGTCGTTCAAGGGAACAAGTGCTTTGTCGTTTTGATTGATTATACGGAGGAGAATATGCCAAAAGTGTTTCAGAGTTCGTACGTGAAGAGTGGGGGAGCTAATAGTGATACGTATGCTTTAGGGTTAATGGATGTTTTACGTTGTAGAGTTGTTAATCCAGGAGATGAAATTGGGCTGTTTTGGGATATTAAACCTGCTACTTATGGTTTTGGATTTAAGTTATTGCGTAGAGTCAAATCTATTGCTAGTAGTTGATTTCGACTAGATAAACGACTTGTCGGATTGATTTTGGATCTGCAATTTTCCTTCAATTTATTAGTTTAATGTTCTTCCTTATTATGCTTTTTGTGTTCACGTTTCCTTTTTTTTTTCATGGTCTTAATAATTTAATGGAGAAGTGAGCATATTAGGCAACAATGATAACTTAATTGACAGTTCATAGTGCTTGTTTGGAATCATTATCTTCCATATTTTTTGTGATTAATAATGTTGTTAATTTCCATTTTATAATCCAGTAGATAACGTGCTTACCATAGTTTTAATATGTTTATCACATATTTATTATATGTCTACAACATACTTATAATAAGTTTACTAAAAATAGAGAGAAAAAAACGTTTTACAGGTTCGCTACATGTTAATGATGTGCTTATGACATGTAATCCGTGTAGAAAACAAAAGGATTAAAATACACCATGTCTGTAAAAAGTAAAAAGAAATGGAGAGTAAACTCTATGTTTACAACATGTTCATCAAATATTCTGACTGCTCAACTCCTACATAATTCTTACACTATGCAGTTTCAATTCAAGTAAACATTATTATTTGAAGGGAAAAAAATCTTTTAAACTAAAATATTACATTTGTGCAAATTAAATAAATTCCATCAAATCAACTATTATATTCATGATATACCATACAATTTGAAAATCATGTATAAAGATACCCATAACAATTTGAAATTTATCTAATAATCGTACATCTAACTGCATTCTATAATATTTAAGCTCAGGCGTATGTTATGACTCAAATTCAGAGTTGTAATTAGGAGCCTTTCCCAACGTAACTGTGAAAGCTAGATAAAAGAAGATGGAAAAGACCCGAAACAACCTCAAGATTATAAGCTTCGTATAGAAGAAATTAAAACTAGAAAACAAAACAAATGCAGAGCAAAATTCATTTGAGAAAAGATAAAATATAGAAACTACAAAACTCGAGTTGCAAAATTAGACAGAAATCAACTACCAATAGAATTAATTAAGTAACGCTATTGACATTTTGTGCAACTCGGACAGAAGAAGAGTGAAGCCTTATTGTTAAAATATGAAGGACTTCCAAAATCAGACTAAATTGCACAACAACTTTCATGTGTGGGTCTTAAAAAAAAAATACAATTTCCCCTATCTTTCTTGCACACCATATACATTTTTTATAACATTTCCCAAGGAAAATCTATCCTTAGTGATACTGCTAGTTTTGAATGCATATAGGGTGAAATTGGATAAGGAGAATTCTACAGTTCCCCGACAAGGACCAGAAGAACAATTATCCTAAGGCCATGGATTAAATCAATTACATGTATACACTTTCAGGTCCAATCAAATCAAAATCCTCATCAAATCCCTTATTGACCTCTTATTTCTATAAGTTTTCAGTATTTGTAATCATAGATATACTCTCTCTTTTCTTTTACATCAGTACTTCATCCCTAACTTTTCTCTAATTTTTTTATTTATTCATAGTCCATACACTAATCACGATGGTCTTCTTTAAACATGGTTTATCTCTTTGATGTGCGTATAAATAGATTATAGTTTAAATAAAAAAATAGTTTAGCATTATATTATACTTTTTTATGTAAGCTGTTATATAATATGTTTTTTTTTTCATGGAGATATACACATACGCACACAATTCACATACCTAAGGGGGAAGACTTCAATTTTATTAACATCAAGCAGCCTTGAACTTGCGTCTTCTAGGTCTTGTCCTAATGCTTCTGCACATATAATATGTTGTATTAGTTGACTTTGTCTTTGCAAAAAAAAAAAAATAGTCTTTTTGTCATTTTTTGTTGAAGGAAATAAAAAACTATGTTTATCACTTAAATAGTTCTTTATGTAACTTTTTGTCAAAAGAGATCTTTTTTTTTTTTTAGAGTAAAGAAGATCTCCATTAATAATTAGCTTCAAAAATTACAACATCCTAGACCTTTTATACTTTTGAAACTATAAGAAATTAGATTTTCTTGTCAATTACCCTAATGTACATTAATTTGAATTCTAGATGGAACTCCTATTAAATTCCTTTGGGGATTTATCAAAACAGCCACAGTTTTGTACTTTTAAGCCATTTTAGCCACCATCTTAAAATTAATTAGCCAAAAAAAGGCCATTTTTTAGGTTTAAAGATTCCTGAGGTAATAAATAATAAAAAATCAAATCACAAACTCGACGGAAAACATATGTTTCCAATCGCGCTTCCGTACCCCGATTTGAACTCACTGCCTAAACAAGTTCCGACAAATTGCACTGGCAATTGGAGAACGGATAGAATAGATTGTTTCTAATGTTTCCATTGTGCTTCCACTCGATCATCGGCGGCAATTTGAACTCAAACAGAAAACAACTCTGAAACATTCCCAAATCAAAAACAATCCTGAAACTAGATGTCATTTCCATTAGAGCTAACCCAAAACACATATGGTGGCACTATTTTGAAATCAGTCAAAGAAGAAGAAGTTTCTGACGAGTTTCAACCAATTCCGTTAGTTTTCAGGTGGTTGGACTTGATGAAACTGGCAGTTAGTGCTTCCAAATGCTTCAATAGCACATTTCGGTCAAAAATCTGCCAGAAACGTGAAGGAAAATTAGAAAATTGGACGTTGCCGTAAGTTGATCTCGCTAGAATATCACAAGAAAAAGCAAGGTTGCTAATATAAACCACTTATAAACTTGTTGGAAACTTTAGTTTATTAAAAGTTTCTTGTTAATTTCATTTTTTTTTTTACCAAGTTTCTCTTTTTTTTTTTCCTAAACCAAGTTTCATGTTAATTTCATTTACCTTTGTAAACTTGTTGGATAAAAAATGGTCCTTTTAGCAATTATTTTCGATTTCATTTCCTTACAAGTTATGAAGGGTTATTTAACTAATAAAATCGCACGTCGATATATTTTGGTTAATGAATAATTTTTTGGTGACCATTTTTAAAAGACTCGATCCCTTTTAGTCAACCCATCAAAACCTAAGCCCAAGACCCAAGAACCACCTCTTGACTCCCTACTCTTAGAGACCTAGCTAACCATAGCCCACCTGATTAACCTCTACCTTTGGTGACACAGGAGACCCTTGGCTCAAGTCACCCACCCACTCACAAGGCCATCTCACAGTGGTGTATATATATATATATATATATATATATATATATATATATATATATGTGTGTGTGTGTGTGTGTGTGTGTGTGTGTGTGTTTTGGGTGGTGCGCTTCAATTCATAGAATCATTACTAACCAAACCAAATTATCCAGATAAACTTTGTCAATTTAACATTGACTCCGCATAAAAATAAATTTTCTAGGTTTATCACTGCCTCACTCCCAATAAATACACTCGTAAACCTTTCAAGACCCTAATTCATATCTCTACACTACACAAACAAAGCTACAAGAAACTGGCACCTGGATCCACTTAGTTTCACCACTATATATGATATTATTACTTATAAGATACTGATTTGGTTTTCTTCTTGGTCATTATTCTGATGGTTTCCATTTAAAATTATATGAATAATTATTACTATAATACTATATGAAAATAACAAAATTTAAAGGAAAAACAATGATAGTAACAGCAACCGTACAAAGCAAAGTTGACAATGTTTTAAATATTTAGAAGATCGTGCTTTGACGTTTTTATAATTCATTGTTGATTAGAGTAGTCACAACTAGGGACTTTAAATCCTTTATTTATAACAAATTACTTATCTACTAGTATTATGCTCTTTCAAAGGTAATTGGAATAATAGGATGCAGTTGTTCATTTTCTAAAATTTGTATTAACTTTCTTCTTTTTTTTTTTCGATAAAAGTACTTAAACTTTTATTTAGGGAGTAAAGTAGGTTTTAATGAATAAAGAGAGTTTTTTTTTTTTTTTTAGTTAAACAAATAGTTAATGCACTGCTCATGTATTAAATCCCTCAATTGAATTAAAAACTAATTGAAATTATTTTGTTTCGTAATGCTTTTAATTAAGCACTAATGTTTCCTGGGTCCGATGAAGGAAACAGTGTGAGCCGTAGTTCATCTTGAAGGAGCCAATGGTTAGGTTTAATTGGTGTGATCCTGAAAACAAAAGGAGATGGCAAGGGTGCTGCCTTAGCAAACACTCCGATGCCTAAGTCAGTCCAAGGGTCAGTCAAAATATATGGAATAGAATAAGAATGATGAAGGAAGAAGCCCCTAGAATAGTAGATCCTTGAGATATTTATAGTAAGGGATTTTTAAGAGCATCTTACACGTGAAACCTCTGTAATGACAACTCACCCGTAATGATGACAGTAAATGTCCACTTTCCGTAATATGACTGTAATAGATATATAAAAAGGCTCATGCTTATCAAAGTACGGGCTGATTGTCTATCTGTCCCTGTCAGGGTATGGGTCCCGTGTCTGTTTGTCTATACCATAAGTGTGATTAACAAGGGGTATGACTAGAACAGGTCTGAAGTAACCGCTTGGTACAGACCTGAACGTCTAGGTACCGAGCGAAATACAACCTCTGGATTCCAACTTGAACGTCTAGGTACCGAGCTGAGTGTGTTGGAGGTCACTCATGGAACGCTGACTTCCAAATTCCAACCATCGGGCTGAGCTCATATAGGCTCTGGGCCCTTGCCTAGCCCAAATAAGAAGTTCTGACCACGTGGTCCATTTTACTCTGGCCCTTGAAGGGACGATAACATCAAGCACTATTTTATTTATAAATAAAGTCAGGTAAAAAAAAATTCTGAAACTGTCTTAATATAATTGGCCAAGAGAATTTAGAAATTAAAAACTCATAGAAATTCTTTTAAGGATAAATATCATTGTGAAAAATATTATTATATTTATTATTTTATGTATTTTTCTCAAAATTATAAATTGATAGATCCCCGTTCAAGCTACGAGTGCATGCTAGCCTATACACGGTTTTTTTTTTTTTTAACTTCCTTTTTAAAAAACTCATGTTATATACCTCAACAGTAGAATGTTTTTTAATCCCTGCATTCACTTTATATTATATTAAAAAAATAATATACTAATATAATATAATTTTTACTTTTTTTTTAATTTTTTTATTTATACTTATTTATTCCTATTTTCGGTAACTGTTGACGGAATATTCCATTTCCAGAATACCCAAAAGTAACTTAATTTCAACAAATTTGATGCCATCTATTGCTATAAGGAATTTAAAAGCAAAATCAACTTTAACTGAACAAACACAAAATCATTGAAAATCACAATTATTATAAATATGATTATAATTTAAATTATTCATAATTAATTAATTGAATTTAAATTATATTCTAATAAAATGTTATTTTAATTATTAATATTAAAATAATAAATGAATATAATTGATTATGAATATAATTATAATTTGAATTCTATAATTAATCATTAGTTTAATTATTCCAAACACATGTGATGTTTTTATTTGGGTGTTATAATCATAGTAGGCAATATAGTTGACCCAAAGTTTTTGAAATTTTTTGGCAATTGTTAGGAAAAATTAAGCATAACTTTGTATTAATAAATCATAAAAGTATTTAAACATGCAACTATAGATAAAACCAGTATTACAATTAAATTAATTTTTTTTATAATTGAATTTATATTATTCTTTTCATCCATGCATATCTATATTATTTAATTTATTTTTTTTTTAATTACGGGTTATATTTTTAATTATAAATTATTTTAATTAGATTAGAATGAATGATGAAGAAAAACTAATTATACTCCTTCCATTAACTAGAAATAGAAAAGATTCCCTACATATAAAGTAAGGAAACTTACATTTCTACGCTTGTACTCCAAAATACTCCTCATCATCTAATCATTACATTACAATTTAAAATTACTCCACTAAAAAGCAATGATTTGATAACATTTATTTTTTCAATAAAATATTCCATAAATATACTATCAAGAATGCATTACTTTCTCACTTTTTCTCTACTTTCTCCTTTTCCACCTTCTCTTTCTCTTCTTTTTTGCCGAAATTCTCAAGGACCATCTTATCATCCCTTTTTTGCCAAATAAAAAAAATTAGAAGCAAAAGCATAAAAATTTCAATTCACCAACCTCACCATTCGCCACCACCTTCTCTAAGCTGCTGGATTTGCAATTTCAGAAGCAAAAGTGTGAAGGAGGAGAAAATCAACTAGCATAAGTGTGATCAAGTATTTCAATCGAAATTAAGCCAACCTTGTAATGATCAATGGAGTTCTTGAGGAATTAGTAGGTAAAACACCATATCAAGTTCAATTATCCGAAATCATGATCATATGATTAAGTACCAACACATAATGAAATTTGTGATTTCAATGACTTATCTAAGTATTTTAATAAAAATAATGCCAACCTTGTGATGATCAATGGATTTCTTGAGAAGTTAGTAGGTAAAATACTAGATTAAATTCAATTATCCTAATTATCCTAAATCATGATCATGTGATTGGGTACTAACATATAATAAAACTTGTGATTTCAATGAATTATCCAAGTATTTCAATGGAAATTGAGCCAACCCTGTAATGATTAATGGAATTCTAGAGGAATTAGCAAGTAAAACACTATATCAAATTCAATCATCCTATGTATTTCATCATAGTGCAAACATATACATAGATATTGTAGCCTACTTTTTATGATATGTTGCCAGTTCATAAATTTTTTAGGTCACTGTTTTATAAATATGTGGGCTACTTTCTGAATAGGTCACATATCCATACATACTATGGCTTATTTTTAATGATCAGTGGCCACTTTTTTATTTTTTAGGCTACTATTTTATAAATATGTTAGCTATTTTCTGAATAGTTAACATATCCATAAATATACACAAAGTGTGAAATAACTTTAAAATTTAATAAAACTTAATCAAAATTTAATAAAACATAAATATACACAAAGTACCAAAATAACTTTAAAATATTTTGAAACTTAAAAAGGTACAAAATAACTTTAATACAAACTTTGAAGCTCTAGATAAATCTTGTGCTTGAGAATTATCATAGTAGTGGCAGTTTTTATAAAGTGTCATCATATTTATAAGGTGAATACCATTGTCTGATATAGTTGTAACCTATTTTAATTACTTGTAGCTGGTTATTCACTTCTTCACACTTGCAGTTGGTCCCAATTTATCTATATAGGCCATATTTTTTTATATTCCGAAAAAATTATGGCTTTATTTTTAAATTATCACTCTTAAGTACGTCACACTTTTTATATATAGCCCACAATTATTATAAATCCGGGTATTTGATGATAAAAGTATTAAAATTCAACTTTTACAAGAAAAGTCAAACACAGTGAAACAATTATCATGTCATTGTCAACTCTGTCACTGTTTGTTCCCCACTAACTTTAAAACCACCCATCATTTTATTCAATCCATCATTAACCCATCAATCGTGTGAAGGACACATAAATCTTTTTTCACTTTCTAGCCACTAAAAACTTACAATTTTAGAAACATTTCCTATTTTTTGTGAACAGAGGGAGTATTAATTTATTATTTTAATATAAATTTTAAGATAATTTATTAGTTTTTAGTTTTTTCGTTAGGTGTAAAGAGATTTGAAGATTTTCATGACCTATGTAGAGTTTTAATGACCTGTGAATTTGGAAATAGAAATTTTCACACACCCGTGATATTTTCACGAGTTGTGCTTTTAATTACGGTTATATTTTTAATTCTAAGTTGTTTTAATTAGATTATAATTAATAATGGAAAAGAAAAGAGAAAACTTGATAGAGTACTTTTAATTACGGTTATATTTTTAATTATGAGTTGTTTTAATTAGATTATAATTAATAACAAAGAAGAAGAGAGAAGATTTGATGAAGTAGAAGGGAAAAAAAAAGAATGTATCAAGCCTTTTAAACGAAACTGTACTGTTATTATGTAGCTTTTTCTAATGATCATTAGGAAACTCTATAAGCGCCTAATATAATAACTCTACATTATTTTAGGTTTACGATATTACTTTTTCTATGTTAATTATATACGATTATTGTATTCTCTATATATGTTAGTTTTGTTCTAAAAAAAATATATTACTTAATATAATTTTTTTTTTTGTTTTTCAAATTTTTTAGAGATATAAATATGAAATGTTAAATTGATAATAATTAAATTGGTCAAAGAAAATTCATGATTATATTTTATTTTTATGAAATCAAATTTTATCTATTTTTGTTAAAGATAGCTTTGCACAAATTAATTTAGCACCACACTAAAAAATAATTATTGATTTAAAAGTAAATAAATATACCAATTTAAAACTCTAAAAGTGAGCAATCGAAATTCAAATTTGTAGTATTTTATATGAAAAATTATATTTTGATCCCCGTTGCTGAAAGTAGAAAATGAGTAATTTAATGTTTGGTCATTACTGTTTAAAGATAACGTCTTTCTAGACAGAAGGACCTGAGAGTATATATATTAAAAACTAACGGACTTGAGAGTATATTATGAAAAATAAAAGGACCTTAGAGTTTATTTATTAAAACGTTAAGGACCTAAAAAATAATCTCCCATCTAGATACAATATAATGTATGTGACACCTCAGTTCGTCCTATTCGTAGGATAAGTCTATCGTAATAAACCTATACGAGGGTTACAATGTAAGTTTTGATTTTACCCCAAATATCAAATTGATCCATATGAATCTAGTCCGGTTCTTTATTTTTAAGAAATAAAAACCAATTTGGATTGAATTTTTTTAACAACAAATTAATTTTATTATTATCTTTTTTCTAATTCAGGAAAAACTTAGCAAAGGTGATTTTTTAGCCCTTATACAAATAAAGAAAAAGAAAAACTACCAATCTAAACCATAGAGATAAGTGAAAAAAAACTTGCAATTTCTCAAATACAATAAAAATAAAATACAATTTGGCACTAGGTAATGATAAGAATTCTTGAGATAAGAGTTTATAACCATGGTAAAAAAAACCTTTCTTAAGTAACAACCCATTTCTTAGCAAAAAAAATTAGCAAAATAGGTTTTGTTCCTACTAATTTGAATGAAAGTAATGGAAGGCAATGACTCAATAATGATAATGTCCAATAAATTAAAATCATCCCACCAAGACCAATGTCTTTTGTCCAGCTCGAAAATCAAAGTAACAGCATTATGGAAATCTGATTCGAGGATTAAAGGTAAGTGCTTAAAAGCAAATGAAGCATAAATCTTGATGGCTTACAGGATGACTAGCAATTATGCTTGATTAGAATCCAAAATACCTAGATGATGGTAAAAGAAGCAGCGGATTTGACCAGTATCATCTTTAAGGACACCTCGTGCGCTTAAAGGTCCTAGTTTGCGTCGACTAAAACTATCCACATTAAATTTTAGGTACTTTGGCGGCGGTTCCCATCCTAGTGCATGATTTAAATTTCTATAAAGGTTTCTATGATCCGAAGAAAAAGAAATAGAAAGTGTTGGAAAACAAAACCAATTACTTAAGAAAATTGTTGATGTGGGTAGTTTAATTGTAACAATCTCAATTCTTCTTCTTTTGATAGAGTCAATTAGTTTTATTTCCGAAATGATATTATCTTCAAAGATTTACTTTTTGGTTTCACCCATGATACAAAAATTTAATTTAATATAATATTTCATTTTTTTTAAACCAAATTTATCAAACCAATTGTTCTACTATTATTATTTCTTTCCAATTTTGATAATAATATATTTTTTTTCTTGTTGTGAATAAAGTATAAAAATTTAGATAGATTTTTAAGATAATAATTTTATAAATATAATATAAATAATTATCAAAATTATAAAACAAAAAAATAAAAAACATTATAACCTAACAACAAATAACCTAGTGTGAAGCATGTAAGGAAAAAAATAACTTGTTTTAAAACTAACTAACCACTTTCATAATATTTTGGCCATAAAATCCTATTTCACAAAACTATCTATCAATAATGTATATAAAAGTTGAGAAAAAGAGTTTACATGGCACAATTATAGAAGCTAAAAGTTTATGTTTTATTTTCTTATTTTTTATAATTTTTAATTAAGAGTATTTGACTTATAAAACTATTCATCTTCTTATATATTTAATAGTTATTAATATAACAATAAATTCATAATGTACATGATGTAGCAGTAGTAGTTAACAATCTCAATAACAAATCTATTTAATGAGTTTTTTTACTATATTTTAAAAAAAAAACAGGATTTTTATTATTAATAATATAATAATAAATTTCTCATATTTATAGTTATATAATTCTAAAATTATTATTTTTATTTATTTTATTTTAAAATATCAATAAATTAAAAATTATTTATATTTTTACTATTCAAAACAATAAAAAATAAAAATATTATAAATGAAATATTATAAAAGTAGTAAAAAATATCGATTCAATATAATTTTAATTTGATTTTTGTTTTTAAAATTATCTTATTATAATTTCTCATCCATTGATAAAAATAAAATAAAGAATGTTGACACGATGATGATAAACTAAAATATTATGTGTTATTTTATTTTTATAATTTTTAATTATTTTTATTTAATTTATGAAATTAAATTTTTAATGCTAATTATTTAATAAGATAAAAAACTTATTAAATTAATGATACTTTTTTTATTATATTTGTAATTATATAATTTTATTTTTTTGTTATTTTAATTTGAAATAATATTAGCTTTAAATTTATTAATAATTTTATTATTAAAAATACTAGAAAAGCTAAAATTTAAAAATATTATAAAAATCATATAACAAGTAGATATAATTTTATTTTAATTTATTTTTTAAAATTATTTTATTACAGCCATGTCTAAATTAAAAATAGAGCAATAATAAATAAAATCATATAATCCATAACACCTAATTTAAAAAAGGTGATACTAGTTGTCTCAAACTGAGACGTCTCAGTTGAGGATAAAAAAGGAAATAAAAAATAAATAAATAAAATAAATAAATTATTATCTATTATTATATATTACTAAATTTAGATTTTTCCTAAACTAACCTTTTTTTGCTATTTAATATATTAGAAGTGTTTTAATCGTTTTTGCGTCGAAAACACCTTGGTCACATTCATTATCAAAACATTAACAATCCAGATTGTTAAATTTTAAAGAAAATTTTAATTTGACTTATATCAAACTGACAATTTCTAGATCATGTTTACTCATGACCTAACAATGCAAGTAAATTAATCTTCTAAGGCAACTAACATAAAATGCCATAATTTAAACTTGTCAAGATATTCCGAATACAAATCCAAAAGTAAAGAGATAAAAAATTCCATGTCAATTTGTTCTATAACCAATTTAAAATTCCAATCCAATGAAATTAACATCAATTTCTGCTGACACTCTATTTCTTAGAAATCAAACAGAATCTCTTTAAAAAAAAGTTAAAAAGAAACAAGTTTTCGCTTTCTGTTTTCGAAAACACAAGATGCAGCGTCAAATTAAGACTTCCTTGCTTTCGTTCGGTTTACCATTCCTTTCACTTTCCAAATCGATGCATTTCATAGCCAAAGACTTCCTTCTAAACTGTGCGTTTTGCACTCTCAATCTCAATCTTCAAATCACGTTGTCCCTTAGTCCAAAACGGTGTGGCTCATCTCTCCAATTCAATTCAGAAACGCAGCACCTTCTATTTTATCCTAATCGCTGCGTTTTGTAGCTTTCTTGATTCAATCAAATTGAAATTGGGAGTATCTACAACCTTTGAAGCCATAGAATTTTCCTGCAACAAACAAATATCTCACACCATTGTTCAATTCATTTTCATCTCGAGGGTGTGATTGAAATAACAAAAAACCAACTAGAAACTGCACCTTTATCAACCTAAAACAAAAATTATCAAAATATTAACAATCCAGATTGTTAAATTTTAAAGAAAATTTTAAGTTGACTTATATCAAACTGACAATCCGTAGTTCATCTTTACTCTTGACTTAACAATGCAAGTAAACTAATCTTCTAAGGCAACTACCATAAAATGCCATAATTATTGGAAATAAACTTCAACATATTTTACCTTTCAAATTCTAGTTTTTCTGTCCCATAAGTATGAACTGTTCTCACCAGAGATATCTTCTCTTGTGTCACATGCATAAAAATCATTCATTTTTAGCTTTCTCATTACATAGCTAAAAAATAATCTTCTCCAATTACTTAGGGATAAGTTGTTTTATTCTACTTCATTAGCAGAAGCCGTGAACTCTTAACTTTCCTGCCTTCTTCTGGAATCTAACAAAGAAAACATGAATAATTTATAGCCACAAGCGTTCGAAAAATAAGTTGAAAAATAGATGAGACAGAAACATGACATAATTTAGCTTAAAGCAATAA
>CATIWJ010313307.1:0-14174 GCA_949640765.1 Croton laevigatus
AAGTCAATATTTAAAGCTTTGTGTTCTCTGTCTTCTCCAATTTCTATGTTCTTCAACCTTTAAAACTTTTAGGGTTGAAAATTCTTCTATTAATCACGTAATAGAATTACAAGAGGAGCAACTCTCACTCAACTACAAAAACAACCCTCTCTCACAACAATAATTTGTCTCTCTACAAGAAACACACACAACTCTTCTCTCTTCTTCTCACACTCTCTCTCACGTTTCTGCTACTCTATTGCAAATTACAGAAGCTACAATATATTACAGAAGATATCATTAGATCACTATCAATATTGGGAGACATGATGATGGCCTTGTTGGAAGATAAAATGATGACATGTTGAGTTGACAAAATGATGACTTTGTAGGCCACTCCAGATTCTTCCGTCACTTCCTACTGTCAAAGAGTAGGGTACCGCTATCATCTTCTTTTCTCTCACAGAAAAGGAAGAACTTCTCTTGTCAACTTTCTAGCTCCCTCTGCATCATCACGCGAAACGCTTCCATTTTCCTCTGTAGCTCCCCCTCAGTCAATACCTTCTCTCTTTCTCTGAACACTTTAAAGAAAGGTATCTCATCCTTATTCGTAAACCTTGAATAAGGAAAAACAACAACATCTTGGAGACTCTTTCATCTCTGTATATCTCCTTCCTCTGAATCATGATGGAGGAAGGCCTCTCACTCTGATTATGCAACATCCGATGATATGGTGACCATGGTATCACCATCATCCTTCTGAGATTTCTGACTGCTTTCCGCTATCTCTTTCAGAAACTTCCGACAATTTCTTATTTTGTGACCTCTCTTGCCACAATGATAGCATATAATGATACTATCATCTTGATCCGTGTCTTCATCGACATTCTTTGGATCGTAGTCTAGATTTTTTCCTCTTCCTCGGCCTTGACCTCGACCTCGACCTCGACCTTTACTTCTATCTCCATTTCTGCCTTCCCCTTTTTCATTGCTTTCATAAACAAGGGCATACGACTGATCAACCCCGACTTCTTTTCTACGAGCTTCCTCATTTATTAAAGCATCTGTAACCATCTGCATAGTTACTTTACCATCGGGAGCAGAATTACTGAGAGTAACAACAAGCATCTCCCAGCTATCAGGTAGAGAACTTAATAGCAATATGGCTTGCTCCTCGTCTTTGAGAATCCATTCAGCTGCACCGAGCTGATTCACAAGATCCTGAAATTGACTCAGATGTTCTGAAACAGAGGTACCACCACACAACTTGTGGTTTACCAATCTTCTCATTAGGAGCGTCTTATTGCGGGCCGTCTTTGCTTGATACATATTCTCTAGCTTCACCCAGAGAGTATAAGCGTCTGTCTCTTGAGAAACATGATGAAAAACACTATGGTCAATCCATTGTCTAATTAACACCACAATTTTCTTATTCATTCTCGTCCAAACTTCCTCCGTTTTCGTGTCTGGTTTGACACCTTTGGCTTCTAAAGGCTCTGCTAAATCCCTCAGAATCAGTAAATCTTCCATCCTTGGCTTCCACATGTTGTAGTTTGTGGGCATAAGCCGGATCATCGTATTCGTGCTTGAAGACTCCATGAAAAATGCCTCAAATTTACTTGTATCAGACTGTGGGAGCAAAATTAGGCAAAACTGAGGTTACGATTGAATCCGGAACGCTGAAAAACATTAGGAACCAGTCTTACTTCTTTGAAAACTGGCCTGGAAACGACTAAACCGGACCTCTAAAACACATTGAACCGAACCAGATCGGTTCAAACCAGATATCTAAACTGCTGGTGACGTGGCAGACAGATAGAGTGCCACGTGTCACCTCCTGAAAAGCCGATTGGACTGCTGACGTGGCAGATGATGACGTGGTAGCTGACGTGGCACCGGTTGACGTGGCTTGCTAACGTGGCCGGTGACGTGGACACTTGGCTGACGTGGCGATGATGTGGCAGTCTGACTGGATGTGGCGCTGACGTGTCAGGCTGACTGGGATCGTCTTCCTCACTGCTGGCGCGTAGGGCGCGTGGCCAGACTGGTTTTTCCCAGTCACAGGCGCGTGCGGCGCATGAGCCTTCGTCCGGTGGCCGTTTTTCCTCCCGAAAATTCCAGAATGCTCCTCTCGTCGAGCCCTACCCAGTGGTGTGATTAAATTTTATTTTTGAGCAAAATTTGGAAACACGAAATTTGGACAGTAGGTGTTTTTGGAGAGAAAATTTTATGGAACTCACCAAGGCTCTGATACCAATTGTTAGGGTTGAAAATTCTTCTATTAATCACGTAATAGAATTACAGGAGGAGCAACTCTCACTCAACTACAAAAACAACCCTCTCTCACAACAACAATTTGTCTCTCTACAAGAAACACACACAACTCTTCTCTTTTCTTCTCACACTCTTTCTCACGTTTCTGCTACTCTATTGCAAATTACAGAAGCTACAATATATTACAGAAGATATCATTAGATCACTATCAATATTGGGAGACATGATGATGGCCTTGTTGGAAGACAAAATGATGACATGTTGAGTTGACAAAATGATGACTTTGTAGGCCACTCTTTTGACTTGAATAATCTGGATATTCAACAAAAACTCTATATCAAAAGATATTGGTGCTAGAGAGAAGCAAATTCTGCGCACACCAAGTATTTGATAAAAGTTGTGTAAGAAAGTGTAGACTTCTAATCATGCCTCCCTTTTCTCTCAACCTGGACCTTTCCTGCAAAAATTCCATTTAAAAACCATAATCTGACAAGACCTATTCCAAGTAGTCTATTAACAATATTGGTATTTATGAAGATAACCATTATTAAATTCCTTGTTAATCTAATCGTCTAAATTTATATATTTTCTTAGGACCTTAGGAAATTAGTTCAACTCCATCACCATCACCTTCTTGAAGAAAAATAAAATAAAAAAGCAACCAAAGTAATTGAGTTGTGGAGTTTTTATGTATTGGAGTTTTGATGTAGATTTTACATTTTGGCTTGGGTATTTTTGTTCCGGGTTCAATTATTGGTTTGTTTTATATTTTTAATATTTATAAAAAAAAATTAAATAGAATTCATGTAATCACAAACAGCTGAATAGAAATTAAAGCATTGGAGAGGTTTTGTAAATTTTAAATGTTTGCTGATAAAAATTTATCTACAACACATTTAACACTTTTTATTTACCCTTCCACGTCAGCTTCAATCCACATTAGGATTGGAGATACTTTAAGCAATTAACCAAAACTCAATTGGATATATGTATCCGTTTGTTTATTTAAGGTTTTTATGGTTCACCTGTGTCGGCAAGACGACATACTTCTTGGGATCTTTTGCGATCCTTAAATAGTCAGATGGCTATGCCTTGGTTATGTGTAAGGGATTTTAATGAATTGATTTCAGCAGAGGAAAAATGTGGAGGAGTACCTAAGCAAGCAAATCTGATGGATGACTTTGGGAATGTGTTACAAGATTGCAATTTTATGGAGATTCCTCTTGAAGGCCTAATGTTTACTTGGTCCCGAGGAAGAGGTCAGAATATGGTGCTGGAACGTCTTGATAGAGGGGTGGTTAATGCAAGGTTTCTTCAGCTTTTCCCTTCCATTGTAGAAAGACATCTGGTTTCTAATAAATTGGACCACCTGCCTATTTTATTAGATTTTACATCAAGTAAAGATTTCAAATGCTTAAAAAAGAAGAAAAGCTTCCGTTTTGAAAATATATGGATGAAGCACCCTAATTTTCAAGCTATCTTCGAGGAGGGTTGGTCTATTAATGAAGCTAACTCCTTGATTGATGTTTCTAAAAAGCTTCAAATTTGCTCAGCCAAATTGACACAACGGCACAAGACGGTTTTTTGCCATGTTTAGGGAGAGATTCAGAAAACTAAGCAGCAGTTGGCTACATTATATACTGATGTGGGGCATACATATTGTCGTGAGGAAATTTCTACCTATCAAGATAATCTGGTAGTTTTGGAATCTAGCGAAGAAGCTCTTTGGAAACAAAGATCTAGAGACCACTGGGTGGCAGAAGGGGATAAGAATACTAGATATTTTCATGGGATTACTTCACAGAGTCACCGTAACAACACCATCAATATGATTGTCAGTGACACAATAGAGGAGGTCCGCAACATTGACAAAATTAGCAGTATCTTGTCCAGTTATTTTTCATCCATTTTTCTACCTCTAATCCCATAGCCATTCAAAGGGTTATAAGTTGTGTGAATGGTAGGATGTCTCTAGAGCATGTGGCTCTACTTAGTGCTTCTTTTATTGCAGATGAAGTGAAAGCAGTGATCTTTTATATGGGAGATGATAAAGCACCGGGTCCAGATGGTTTAAATGCTGGGTTTTATAAAAAAAAAAAAACTGGTGCCGAGTTAGTCAAGATGTTACTAAAGGCATCTTTGAGGTTCTGAACAACCATGCCTCTGTTTCTGTGGTAAATCAAACAAATATTATCCTCATTCCTAAAAGGAAAGGAGCATTTGAAGCGAAGGATTTCAGACCTATCAGTTTTTGTAATGTTTTATACAAGTTTGTTGTGAACGTCCTAACTAATAAACTTCAGCTGGTTCTGAATTCTGTCATCAACGAGCAATAAAATGCTTTTATCCCAGGCAGACAAATCTTTAATAATGTGATCATTGCACAGGAGTTAATCCACACTTTAAAGAAGAAGAAAATGGGGAAATTTGGGTCTATTGCTTTCAAGTTGGATATGAGTAAAGCCTTTGACAGAGTGGATTGCGGTTTTTTTAAAGTTATCATGGAGCATATAGGTTTCCCTTCTGGTTTCATCCGCCTTATAATGAACTGCATCTCTACAGTAACCTATTTTATCATCATTAATGGGGTTGAGTATGGGAAAATAACTCCTTCTCGAGGTGTCAGACAGGGGGACCCTCTTTCACCTTATCTTTTCCTTCTTTGCAGTGAAGGCTTATCTAGTTTGCTTTTTAATTCATACAGGAACCGGGAGCTACATGGCATCCGTGCTTCAAAGTCAGGCCCCAATATATTTCATTTACTCTTTGCAGATGATTTGATGGTTTTTTGTCGTGATTGTCCAAGAGACTTTAATGGCTCGAAGAAGACTCTTCGAGATTTTGAAAATGCAACTGGCCAGCAGATCAATTATGATAAGTCCTCAGTGCTCTTCAGTCCTAACACTCCAAATGAGATTAAGAAATGCTGTAGAGACATTCTTAATATTTCTAGACTAATGTCTAATGATAAATATCTTGGGCTCCCTCTTTTTGTAGGTAGATCAAAAATTCAAATGTTTCAATGCATTAAAGATAGGTTGTCAAAGCTTGTTAAAAGTTGGAACAATAAGCTACTCTCTCCTGCTGGCAAAATTACTCTAATCAAATCAGTGGCACAGGCAATTGCATTGCATCACATGTATTGTTACAAGCTGCCAATGGACTTTCTCCATGATCTTAACATGCTTTTAGCAAATTTCTAGTGGGGGGTGATGAATAAAAGAGGAAGATTATTAGAAGCACTGGGGCTCTTTTTGCAAATCTAAACTTGATGGGGGGGACTTGGTTTTAAGGACTTTGAGTCTTTTAATTTAGCTCTTCTCACTAATCAATGGTTACGGATTATGAGATTGCCAGATACTTTAGTCTATAAAGTCCTCAAAGCAAAATACTTCCCAGTAAGTAATCCTATGAAGGCTAAGCTCCGCAATGGACCATCCTATATTTGGAGGAGCTTATTTGATAGTCAAGATGTTATTGAGTTAGGCAGCTTATAGAGAGTAGCCGATGGTTCAAATATCAACATTTTTGAAGATAGATGGGTCAAATCTATACTGAACAGCAAAGTTCCTTTACCAGAAGATCTCCCTTCAATCCATTATCCAATATCGGATTTGATAAGCTCGGTCACTCGAAGGTGAGACCTAGATATTTTGGAGGAATGTTTTGATAATGAGATGGCATCGGCCATAACCAAAGTCCCTATATCCAGGTTCTACAATCAAGAAGTGCGCATTTGGGAAGACTCTCCAACTGGTAGCTTTACAGTTAAATCAGCTTACTTCATTGCCCGCTCACATCTTGGTAAAGCTATCTCGGATCGAAACTCAAGGCGTGACATTTGGAGATATATTTGGACTTTCAAAGCAAGCCCCCGAGTTAAAGTTTTCATGTGGAGATTGGTGCATGACATATTGCCTATCGCCTCTAATCTTCTGATTCAGGGTGTGACAATTACGGATGAATGTAAGGTATGTGGTTCTTTCTCATATTCTTTGAAATATTTATTCTTTGAGTGCCCACTTGCTGTTTCTGTCTGAGAGAAAATATCACATGAGATCATGCTTATATTTCTTTCTGTTGGTCATGATGCTGAATTCTGGGATAACTTTTTAAGTTGTTGTCATAAAAAGAAATTACTAGAATTATCTATGTTCAATCTTTAGGGTTTATGGACAAACTGAAACAAGTGTATATTTGAGCTTAGTTGTAAATGTGTAGATAGTATTGCGATCCAAGCCTCTCGTCTAGCCTTGGAATATACAACGGCTTCAATTGGTAATGGCTCTGCTCGTCCTGCACCTCCTGTTATTTGGAGGCCGCCTTCTGAAGGTAAAATCAAGGTAAATGTTCATGCAGCCTGGGATCATAGGACATATGGTGGTATGGTTGCTGCTGTGGCAAGGAACTCTTCTGGTCAAATTATTGGATTAGCGGCTAGTAAGTTTTTATATGTAGATAACACGTTACATACGGAGCTTCTTGGTATAAGGTTAGGTATGGATCTTGCTCTACTTCTTGCCAACAAAGATATCTTGATTGAATTTGACTCACTCACGGCTATATAGGAGATTAATAAAGGAATCAATTCAGAATGTCTTTGGGGGTATTATTTTTGATATTATTAGTCTTTGTCGAGATGTTAACTCTTGTATTTTTTTGCTTGCTCGACGAGAAGCTAATATCTTAGCTCATAGGCTTTTTAAATGGGCTAAGGATAATGAGTTATACAGTTTCTGGATAGGTAGTTTTCCTGACAATTGCTTTATTTCTAATTAATCTTCTCATAATAAAATACGAACAAGGCTAGTCATCTTTTTCCCTTAAAGACAACATTTTAAAAAGGAATGATTGAAATGGTTTTTTAATGCGACTAGTCTTTTATCAAAATATAATATAAATTTATGTCTTATATTAACAAACAATAAGATTCCCAATTCTAATTAGGATTTCAATATTATTTTTCATATATTAATTAGTAAGCTCTGTTCGGGTCTATCATCATAATCCTATAATATTATATTTTAATTAAAAATATGGATAAAAACTTATATTATTATCAATATATAATTAATCACATAAACTATATTATTAATAACGAGAATATAAAATGAGTGAACGCTTATGTTAATCAAATTAACTATAGCATCATTACTAAAAATATAAAATGAGTTAATATACGCATGCAACGGACACTATTGCCAAAAGACTCCATATATTTCCATTTCTTAGGATAATTACGACTTAATTTAATTACTAAATTAAGTAAGTAATAAATAACAATTCTAATAATATTAGTATTAATAATGTATTATAATTAGGATAAGTATTAGCATTGTATTTAATTAAATTAATTAATTAATAAATAAAATTCTATTAATATAGTATTGTATTTTAATTAAGAAATCTAAGAAAAATATTATCAATATTAGTAATATATTTTAATTGAAAATCTTAAATTATAATATTAAATAAATCAAATAGATTACTGAAACTTCTACGTTAGTTAATTTTAAGTTTCAGTTTTGTCATATTAATTCTTTGATGTAAATTATACATAATTTACAAAAAAAAAAAATTTCTTTATGGAAATATGCTTGTTTTTAGGAAAATTTCTTCACCATAAAAGTAAGTGTCACGATCTAACTCGGGAGCCGCGATCGACGTACAGTCAAACCAAAGTCTAACCACCAAAAACTCTAAAATGATCCACCTAATTACCTTCGTCAACTACTTAGGCCTAAATCTACTAACCTAAAATGGTTAACCCAAGTTAACTAAGTAGTTAGTTGGTCTAACTTATATATCATATCAAATTTCAATCAATATCTAATGTAGAATTTTACAAACTTTCCCTTTGTGCACAACATTCTCGTTGTGACATACAAACACAAATTTGAGATTTTAAATTCATTATTCAATTCAAAAACTCAAATTTTTATTATGACAATTCAAAAATTCAATTATAGTTAGAACCTAACT
This sequence comes from Croton laevigatus, assembly GCA_949640765.1. Classification (NCBI taxonomy): domain Eukaryota; kingdom Viridiplantae; phylum Streptophyta; class Magnoliopsida; order Malpighiales; family Euphorbiaceae; genus Croton; species Croton laevigatus. The sequence continues at coordinate 8,236 of CATIWJ010313307.1, forward strand.
GTATAAAAAAAAAAAAAAAGAGGGACAGACAAAATGTAATTAAATTTATCTTTCAGTTACCTACTCTAAAATAAAAAATGGATGATAAGTGACAATCAAGAAGGGCACTTTTTTTTTTTTTAAACTAAATCAAGAACGGTACTTGTTCAAGCGTTGAATAGAATTAAATATAAATTTATTCAATTATTTAGAAATACATAGGGAGAAAATAACATAATTACGTTTGATTACATATGACTAAATCAAAGAGTAGTTTTTTTATTTTTACTATTTGCATAATTCTTAACTTAGATGAATTGGAGCAAATAAAATAGTCTCTTTGTTAATTTTCCTTTTATTACGTTTGGTAGTAATTCTAGTTTTTAAATTAAAAATAACCAGGTCAAATTTAAGATTTTAAATTCATTATTTACTTAAAAACTCAATTAGAATTGGAACCTACTTGTAAAAAATAAATAAATAAAACAGAGAGAGACAAAAAATAATTAAACTCATCTTTCAATTACTTACTCTAAAATAGAAAATAATAAGTGATAACAATGAAATGCATGGCCGTAGATTAAACTGTGCAAGCAGAGTACTTGCACGTGGGTTCTATTTTTTTTAGGGCCTCTAAATTTGAAAACCCATTATTTTTTTTTAAAAAAAATTAAGTATAAATCTATCCACTAAAGATTGAACCATGATATTTAACTTAATTTACCAAGCATATTCCACAAAATAACTCTTATAATACATACTTTATATTTATTTCAAGGATACATATCATAATCTTTCTAGGGCCTAACATTTAGTTTTAATACTACAAACATAACCTCTTAAATTTATTAAACGACCCTGATAAAATGGTCAGTACTTGTTCAAGCGTTGAATAAAATAAAATATAAATTTATTCAGTTATTTAGAAATAATTACATTTTATTATATTTACTAAATCAAGGATTTTTTTTTTTCAATTTTTGCTAATTGTGTAGTTCTTAGATGAATTGGAAAAAATAAAATAGTACCTTTATTTTATAAATTTAAATTAATCAATTATTTTTCATTTTTCTATTAGCAATCCAACTCAAACCATGTAGCATTATTATTTATCAATTTAACTATAACATATATAAATGTACAATGAGGGAATATTGGCTTCGCAAAAAATACGCGTACAAAATTTTATTTTCAGTACAAAATTTTATTTTCAAGGTTAAATATGTCATTCTAAAATTATTGTAAATTAATTAATTTGTAAAAGTAATTCAATTTGAAAATGATAATCTAATTAGTATTATATTATGTTAATAGTAATAAAATTATTTTTTTAATATATATTAAAAATTAAAAGGTATGAAATAATTAAAAAATGTAAAAATATTTTTACAACCTTCAATGGGAATGGCGTGGACTTAATTTTAGAAAGAAATCAATTTAATGATATGCATGATGATGATGATGATGAACACAATAGTTTTTTTTTTTTTCTCATATAGATAATGTAAATTCTTGCTTGCTAATTAACCAGAACTCAATTGGATTTGGTTGGATATATGTATCCGATTGTTTGTTTGTTTTCCTATGGTAACATTAAGAAGAACGTTGTCTAATTGAATTTCTCTTTAATTTATAGTTTTATCATATAATATAAATTTATTTCTTATATTAACAGACAATAAGGTTACTTTTCCAATTCTAATTAGGATTTCAATAATAATTTTCATATATTAATTGGTAAGTTCTATTCGGGCCTATCATCTTAATCCTATAATATTATATTCTAGTTAAAAATGTGGATAAAAACTTATAAAATTAAATAATAAGTTTTAAAATAAAAATAATATTTAAGCGAATATTATTATCAATATATAATTAACCAAATAAACTATATCATTAACAATGAACATATAAAATGACTTTTTTTTTCTTTAATGGATTTAAAGCTTATGTTAATCAAATTAACTAAAGCATTATTAATGAAAATAAAATAAGTTAACGCATGTATGCAATGCACATTATTGCCAAAAAGACTTCTCATATTTCTTTTTTTTTTTTTTTTGGAAAGCAAACAAAAGAAATAAGAAAATTAAAGCAACTCAGAACAGAGCATAGGAATCAACCATGACAGAGGGTGCAACCAAATATTTGCAGCAACCCCATCCAGAACACCTCGGTGAGCAAGGGCATCAGCCCCCAGGTTACTCTCCCCACAAATATGACGAAATTCCACCCGCCATTCCTGTTGAAGAAGGGTGCGGATACTCAAGATAACATCCTGATACCAGACTTCTCATATTTCTACTTTTTTTAAGATAATTACGTCTTTATTAAATTACTAAATTAAGTAATTAATAAATAACAATTCTAATAGTATTAGTATTAATAATGTCTCATAATCAGAAATTACTATTAGCATTGTATTTTAATTAAATTAATTAATAAATAAATAACATTATATTTTTTTATAACGGATAATAGTATCCTGTTCATAATTTTACTACGAGAGAAATGAATCGGTAATACAGCAATTGTCAGAAAGACTGTCTACTCAGAAACTGTAAAATAAATTACCCATAGCCCATCTAGATATTTGAGACAAGTATAAAATTACAAGGATTAAACCAAGACAAAAAAAACATAAAAACAGAAGCCAAAAGATGTCTCCGGTTTGCTCAACATTGCTCTCCGATTTTCGATGAATCCACCTTCTATTACCGATCTTCAGAGAAATCAGCTTTAGATTTCCGATGTTCTTCGCCGTTGAGGATTCAAACTTGTACAAAAATGGACTTCTCAGATTTAGATTCTCGATCTGGACTGTTTCAATATTGAAATCTAAGGAAAATTCTTTTCAATATTTAAAATCTTAAATTCTAATATTAAATAAATCAAATGGGTTATTGAAACTTCTGTATTAGTTAATTTTAATTTTACGTTTCAATATTGTCATATTAATTCTTTGATGTAAATTATACATAATTTACAAAAATTTTGCTTCATGGAAATATGGTTGTTTTTAGGAAAATCTTCTGACTATAAAAGTAAGTGTCACGACCTAACTTAAGAGCCGCGACCGACATACAGCTAAACCAAAGTCTAATCACACAAGACTCCAAAATGGTCAATCTAATTATCTTCGTCAACAACCTAGGCCCAAATCTACTAGCATAAAATGGTTAAACTAAGTTTACTAAGTAGTTGATTGGTCTAACTTATATATCATATCTAATTTCAATCAATATTTGATGTAGGATCTTACAAACTTTCCATTCTATGCACAATATCGTCGTTGTGACATACAAAAACAAGTTTAAGATTTTAAATTCATTATTTAATTCAAAAACTCAAATTTTTATTATGACAATTCAAAAATTCAATTAGAATTAGAACCTACTTGTGAAAAAAAAGGAAAAAAAACCAGAGAGGGAGAGACAAAATGTAATTAAATTTATCTTTCAGTTACCTACTCTGAAATAGAACTCTAAAATAGAAAATGGATGATAAGTGACAATCAAGAACTGGTCGGTACTTATTCAAGTGTTGAATAAAATTAAATATAAATTTGTTCAATTATTTAGAAATACTTAGGGACAAAATAACATAATTACGTTTCATTATATATGACTAAATCAAAGAGCAGTTTTTTATTTTTGCTATTTGCATAGTTCTTAACTTAGATGAATTGGAGCAAATAAAATAGTCTCTTTCTTAACTTTCGTTTTATTTTATGTTTGGTAGTAATTCTAGTTTTTAAATTAAAAATAACAAAGTCAAATTTAACATTTTAAATTCATTATTTAATTCAAAAACTCAAATTTTTATTATGAAAATTTAAGAACTCAATTAGAATTTGAACCTACTTCTAAAAAAAAAACAGAGAGGGAGAAAAAAAAAATTAAACTTACCTTTCAACAATTACTTACTCTAAAACAGAAAATGATAAGTGACGATGAAGAAAATGGTTTGTACTTATTCAAGCGTTGAATAAAATAAAATATAAATTTATTCAATTGTTTAGAAATAATTACATTTTATTATATTGACTAAATTAAGGAGTTTTTTATTCTTGCTAATTGCGTAGTTCCTAACTTAGATGAACTGGAACAAATAAAATAGTATCTTTATTTTATAAATTTAAATTAATCAATTATTTTTAATTTTTCTATTAGCAATCCAACCCAAACCGTGTACCATTATTATTTATCTATCTAACTATAACATATATAAAGGAACAATGAAAAAAATATTAGTTTGGCCAAAAATACTCCTACAAAATTTTATTTTTAAGGTTAAATATGTCATTTTAAAATTATTTTAAATTAATTAATTTATAAAAAGTAATTGAATTCGAAAAAGATAATCTAATTAGTTTTTATTATGTTAATAGTAATAAAATTATTTTTTAAGATATATTAAAATTAAAAGGCATGAAATAATTAAAAAATATAAAAATATTTTACAACCTTGAATAGGAATGACATGGACTTTATTTTAGAAAGAAATAAATTAAGAAATCAATTTAATAATATGCATCATGAAGTCAAAATTCTTGCTTGCTAAGTAATTAACCAAAACTCAATTGAATTTTGGTTGGATATATGTATCCGTTTGTTTGTTTGTTTTGCTAATGATATTTTATCAGGTAACATTAAGAAGAACGTTGTCTAATTGAATTTATCTTTAACTTATAGTTTTATCATATAATATAAATTTATTTCTTCTATTAACAAACAATAAGATTACTTTTCCAATTCTAATTAGGATTTCAATATTATTTTTCATATATTAATTTGTAAGCCCTATTCGGATCTATCATCATAATCCTATAATATTATATTCTAAATAAAAATATAAATAAAAAATATAAAATTAAATAATAAATTTTAAAATGAAAATAATATTTACTCGAATATTATTATCAATATATAATTAATCAAATAAATTATATCATTAATAACAATAACAACAACAACAACAACAACAACAAGCCTTAGTCCCAAACAAGTTGGGGTCGACTGTATGGATCCTCCAATAGTTAAGCTCTCCAAACAGATATTAAAGAAGAAAAACTAAATACAAGAGCATTCAACACGAGCCTTAGATATTTTCCACTATATTGATTTTACGTCTCCATTCAAGACTGTTATGAATCAAATCCGCATCGATATCCAAGACTCATAAATCTCTAGCTATTACTTCTTTCCATATAGTCTGTTGAAAATTAAACTTGATCACAGGCGTGACCATAGGCGTGACCACGCCTTATGACCAGAAAATGGGCAGAAGCCTGTCTTTTGTTAGGCGTGACCACGCCCAATGATCATATGGAATTTCGGGAATATGAAAAAAAAAATGGGAAGAAATTGTTACTTAAGTGGAATTTTGTTTTTTATTTTTTTTAGGGAATATCTTATATTTTATACTTGTGGACCAATGAAGACATGTTTCCTTGTCTTTGGGCTTACTTTTCCTTAACTTTTGGTTTACTTTCCCTTATTTTTGGGGATTACTTTTTCTTATTTTTGGGGTCTTGCTTTTTCCTTGCTTTGGGGTTCCTTTTCCTTATTTTTGGGTATTCTTTTCCTTAATTTGTGGGTATCCTTTTCCTATATAAAGGATCCTAATTTTGTAAAGGATTGTGGAGAGAAAGAGTAAGAGTGTGTGTAGAAAATATTTGTGTGTGAGTGGTTGATGTAAATCCACAAATAAAATTCTTGAGAGAGTTTTATGTATTTGTATTGTTGTTAAATACATTTACTTTTTGTTAATTATCTCCTCTTTCCTCCAACAAAATTTGTTGGCTTTCTTCGCACCCATCTTAGACTCCACCACTGGTAACGTCATTGAGTATATTGTTTCTACTTGTGTCCCAGACAACTTTCTTCAATAATGCAATAAGCACACCTTCGGGGAAAAAAAAAACAATAAGCACACAATACATACAGAAACTATACATT
>CATIWJ010313375.1:0-15016 GCA_949640765.1 Croton laevigatus
AAATTAAATATTTTTGGGGTGTCAATAAATTAATTAAAGGATATAATTAAATTTAATATAGCTAAAATAGATACTAGAAACTGATTTTTGAAATAAATATTATAAGATGAATATTTTATTAATTATTTGGTAAGTGATTTAATTTAATCTTGAAATTAAAAATTATAGTGACTTAATTAAATTAATTTCACAATCAAATTGGATCTGGAACAACTATAAAATGGGTCTAAATAAATTGATGATTAACACACATGATATATTGAATGTTTGGACAAATAAAATTAAAAGGACCCAAATAAAAATAATTATATGGACAAATATGGACTATTTTATGGACAAATATGGACAATACCTTATAATTATTGGATATGGACAATGATAGGACAAAAGACAGTACGAGGAATTAAAAGATAGGAACTGTAACAATGGAGACAGGTTTGATACTTTAATTAATGTAAAGTTAAATTTTATTTTATTCATGTTTTTAATTATTTACATTAAATGATTTATTGAAATTATTTGGATTGAATGCTTAATTATTTTATTGGTTATGAATTATTTAAAATTGTGATCTTGGTTAATAAGAGAAAGAATTAAGAATTTTAAATATCCTTATGTTGGATAGAATAATACTTGTTTAATTAAAGATTTTTAATTATTGTTTTATATGAAATATCTAATTATTATTATTATTATTATTATTTATTTTTCTATTTTTATTGTTATTGTTTTTATTATTTAAAAGATATACTTATTTAAGAGTAATTTAAATATATTAAGTATTTATAAATTTTATAATTAAGAAATCAAGTTACTTAGTAATTTTGATTAAAGTAAAATTTTTAATAAAGTATTATTCTATAAGAGAAAATATATATTATTTTGTAAAGTATATATATATATATATAAAGAGAATTAAGATATTTTGGAGAAAAATTATTATATCATTAATTTGACTATTTTGAGAAAATAATATTTATTAGATATTTTAAAAAAATTATAACTTAACACATTATTTTTGGAAAAATTACTATATAGTAAACTTCTAAATATTTTGATAAGAAAACTAATTAAGAATATTTATGTTTGAGAAAAATTCTGTTTTAGTAAAATTTATATAAAGATTTTACAATTAATATTAAGAAAAAAGTAATAGTATTTAATTTAAAAATAATAATGTTTGTTAATTTTATTGGAAAAAAAAAATTTGAAATATATGTTATGAAATATTATTATGGTGTTAATAAAAATTAATTATTAAATATTAAAATATACTAAAAGATAAATTGAGAAATTAAAGGGGGCTTTTTTTGGGGTTAAAATTCGTTGAAACAAATTTATTAATAATATTTATTACTATTATTTAACATGACATTGGATAGTAGTCACTATGCTGCCTAAATTGGAATATAGTTTTGTGCTCACGTGTGGGTGTTTTGTTTTTCAAATTATGCCCACAAACACAAGCTTAATTAGTAATGAATACTATATGTTATCTAAAACATGTATAATAATATTAATTAATAACATATATAAATTTATATGGAGAATTATTGAGGTTAAAGTTGTTTTTTTATAATTATTTATAATAATTAATTAATTAAATTCAAATCATATTTTAATAAGAAATATTATTTTAATTTCATTAAAAATATTATTTTAATTATTAATTAATTAAATTAAAATCTTATTTAAATAATCATATTCTAATAAGAAATTTTATATAATTATTTATATTTTATATAGATTAAACTCAAATCACATTCCAATAAGGAATGCTAGTTCAATTATTAATTAAATAAATTCAAAGAACATATATACACTTCCTCGATTGCTACTCTATTTTAAAATTTAAAATATTAAAGTACACAATAATATTCAGTTTGCTCCAAAGTTGTTGCTATTTAAGGAAGTAATTTCGTAACAAACACATTCATGGAGAAACTAATTTTAAGAAGAGGTTTTTATATTATTGATTTTGGTTAGTACAATAACCAACTAATCAGTTTTAATTTTGGAAATAATTTAATATTATTTATACATATTTAAGGCTTGTTTAAAAAAAAATAACAGCTAGTTATTAGATAGCTGTTAGCTCTTAAAACTTGTTAGCTGACAGTGTTTTTAGTTTAGCTTTTTATATAACGGTTTAAATTAAAGTTTGGTAAAAATAGCTTTTAAATTTGAAATTCAAAAAAAAAAAATATATATATATATAAGAATAATTCTTTTCCTCTCGCGTCTCGAATTCGAGATCTATAGAAACACGTTAACGTGATTTAAATCACGTTAACGTGTTTCTATAGATCTCGAATTCGAGAGACGAGAGATGTAGCATTGCTCTATATATAATCTATATTTTATATATAAAAACAATAGTGTCCAAGCCTGATTCGAAGTCTAACTTCAAAGCACCAGAATGCAACATGTTTGTTATTCTCAACTACAAATTTAATATTCTGTAATTCAAATCTAATATCTGATTTTTTTTATGTCAGAATGCTAATTTATTTGTTTTTTAAAATAAGTTTTCTTAAATTTAATTTTAAATTAATATTTAATGATATTGTTTGTTAGATAATGATTATCTTTAAATTCAATTATTTTAAAATTAATAAATATTCTAAAATTTCTTACATTTTAATAAAATAATTTTTTTTTTTTTTTGGGAAACCAATCATCATATATGTTAGTGTGCCTAATACTATCTTATGACTTTAATATCAAAGGAATTATATTGTGGTCTTGTAACACCTCTTAACCTTGTTATTTTTAAGTATACTACAACGTATGTTAGATACTACACATATCATAAAATATATTTTTTATATGAATTACAATAGTGAATATAAAATTTTTATTTCTTTTATTCTGATGCTCTTTCTAATTCTTTGACTTTTCTTTCACAGTGTATGTCATTGCAGGTGTTTCTAGTTATTCTGATGTTACTTGGCTATTCTAGTCTCATTCACGTCTTTCGTAAACCTACAAGTTTAACACAAATTAAACTTGCTGAGCTAATAGTTTAGTTAGTACTTAATTCTTAATAATGTAAATTCGTATAATATTATTTTATATGAACATGTATAGCAAACAATATAGTATTACCATAGCATAGTTTACATATTCATATCACATATCATGAAATTATACATTGTATAATAAGTAAGCACTGATAAAGTACCAATCCTGATATTGATGTCATGTTTTGCTCCTTGTTCGCTTCTCGCGTTTCTTTATCTAGCTTAAGCTTCGTGACTATCTATTTTAACAAATAATTATAATTCTAATTAAATTCTCATTTTATTTATTAATGACCACTTTAATATTTCTATTAATTTTGTTATGCTCTATATTTATTTTTTACTCTATTTCTATTCATATTTACTCATCTTATTAATTAATTTATTTTCACATTTTGATATTTTAATATTGCAACTAAGTTAGTTTGTTCACGTATTTCTTAAATTACTTTTATTGTTCCTTTAGTTAATCATTTATCTAACATCTTAATTTATCTTCACAATAAATCTTTTAAAATTATCAATTGTGCATAGCCTATTTTATTAATTACAACTCAACCTAATATTTAGAAATAAGTCTCCAAAATAATAAGTCATTTAATTACTCAAATAAATCCCAAGCATTATTTTAAATAATATTTTCAAGAGATTATATTATTTTAGCCATTTACATATTTAGTCTTTTAACTTTATTCACCTTAAATATTAGTATTTGTTATTTGTATCTATCCTCTAATTAACTTATCTTATGCTTCAATAAATTTCAATAATAGGTCTTGACTAATCATTTGTAGGACATCTCTTAATTATTAAATAATTAATTCAATTACTTTTTATGAAACAACTAACCCAAATTCTATTTTCAGTTTAATACTCCCTATTAGAATATCAATTAATGTTACTTAAATTAATACTTAAACATATAATTTCACATATATATACATTAATTTCCCCTTACATAGTATCTTCCTAAATTTTCTTATAATTCTATCATCAAAATTCATAATTAATATTAACCTTTGAATTTAGAGTAGATATAGGATATCTTTGCAAAAAATATATATATATATATATTAACCTTTGAACATATGTCATATATTTAGGCATATTAACATAATTCATTATTTGTGAAATACTTAACACCTTCTTAATCTTATTAAATTCCTAATTAAATTATTATGTGGTGCCAATAAATAATTTAATCCATGTCAATAGCATATTTACCCAAATTAGAATGTTCTCATAATTAAATAATACCCTTGGCTATTTATTTTTTCTAAAATAAATACAATTTCATATTTAAATTTAATCTGGAGGATGTAAATGAAATAAAATATAAGTTTAGGGTACTTATCTGAAGTTACTATCGGCTCCTTTGAAAACGGAGATAAGTTCAGGAGTTGAACCGCAAATTCGCCACCAAAACGCAGCTGCTGCTGCCGTTTTGTTCATCGTGCGCTCGCCTCAGCAAAACGACTCATCATTTTTTATGAATTGATATTTGTGTTTTGTAATCCTTTATAGAGATTTATCATTCTATTCTACCAAGAGTTGCAGAGGTTCGGAATTTGCTATATTATTTTATTTTTCCATTGATGAAAATAACTTTCATTAATAAATAATAATATGTCTATTTTTTTTAATAAAATAAATTTATTTTCACATAAAATATGTTTTTTTTTTTTTTTTCATATTGTATAATTGATTTGAACCTGCTATAACTATTTACTGTTTAGATTATGTGTTTTATATTTATGTAAAATTATTTGGTTTTCTCTTAAAATCTACATATTATATATTTTTATTGAAAACATATTGAAAAATAAGGTGAGGTTTATTTTTAATATGATTTTTTTTTCAATTTTATTACCGTAGCATATTAACCACAGTTTTATTTTTTTTTTAATTTATTACTCATCTTTTTTCATTGTTAAAAGCAGTACATTAAAAAAAAAATTAGTAAACTACCACAATAATATTACAATCATATATTTACTCTTATTTGTCTTTTTAGAGAACACAATTTACCTTCATTTCGGCTGAATTTAGTTTCTATTACCATTATGAGATTCTTTTTTTCGATTTATGTGTTTATTCTCATTGTTTCAATTTTATTTTTAATTTTTTCAAAAATAAAAAAAAAATAATAAAGAGAATAATTTGTAGGTCAGTTAAGTTTCTTTTGAATTTTTATGAAATTTATGTTTTAATATGTGTGAAAATGACATACAAATACATAATTGCCTTCAGTCAATAAATAATTTAATATAAAAATTAGGAAAATTTGCAAAGTAAAGGAAGATATGAATCACCGCAGATCAATAAAGATAGGCGACAGTTTGAATCAGAAAATTTTAAAAGAAATTCCAAAGGAGAGAAAGAGAAAAAGGGCTCGGGGGTTTCTACTTTCTATTCTCAATGGTACTTTGAATAATTAATTTAATTTTTCATGATGTTGATTTTATTTCTATCTATTTTATGTCAATTCCAATATTAATACTCATCTCAAATGAGTTACTTATGACATTGAATTATGTAGATTAAAAATCAGTTTTTTTTTTTTCTGTTAATATAGTAAACGTCCCTTTTAAATTTTAATATCCAATTTTTGATTTTAACTATCTTTTTTTAAATAATAAAAAAAAGATTAATATAGAAATTTTGCGTTCAACATTAATGCCTGATAATTGTGAAGTTATTAGCATTTAATTTGATTGAGGTCTTTTAGTTCCAATTTTTTCCTTTTATTATAGCTTGTCTTTGTGTGTGTGTATATATATATATATAAATTATTTTCAAAATAAATAATATAATAAGAAAATTAAATTTATATAATATTTTTAATTATAATTATCTTAAAACTAATAAATTAGTATTTTAAATATCAATAACGTTTATCAGTATATATCAAATTATCCATTATTCATTTTAACCTTATTAAATCTAAATATAATTAACATAATGCCATCAAAGCATAGTGGTTTATATCTTTTTTTTTTTTTTTGAAGGTGTGGTTTATATATCAAATTAATATGCTAATCTAATGGGATAGGACAACGAAGTTGTAAGAAATAATATTAAAATTCATATCAAATAAAGAATCAGATTTTTAAATGAATAACAATTTTTGATATGTCGGGATCAATATTAATGTAATTTGATAAAAAAAATTAAAATATAATTTTATTTATCGACGTTCTTCAAGAATGGCAAGTGGCAAAAGCAAGCAGAAAAGTGGCTGGACTGGTGTAGGGGTGTTCAAGAAAAACCGAACTGATCGAAACCGGCCGAAACCAAACCGAATCGAAAAGGATTGGTTTGGTTTGGTTTTCGGTGCAGAAAAAGTGTAAACCAAAAATTTCGGTTCGACGTTCGGTTTGGCTCATGTGGGAACCAAACAGAACCGACTGAATCCGACCAAGGCCACCATTTCTAATTTGAACCAAACTGAACCAAGGTTTGTTGAATAGGTTTGTTTGACGGAATAATACGTTTGATTGATGGATTAGGTTTGATAGAATTGTATTTTGGCTTGTTTGATGGAATATTTTTTAATAGATTTGTTCGGTTTGATGAAATATTTTTAAATAGGTTTGCTTGGTTTGATTAAATATTTTTGAATAGGTTTGTTATATATATTTTGGTTTTTGACTGAAACCAAACCGAACCAATAAAATTGGTTTGATTTTTGATCGGTTTTATGCCATTTTGGTTCGGTTTTTGGTCTCTTCTTTTCGGTTCAATTTTCTGATCGGTTTGATCTTATCGGTTCGGTACCGAACCGAACCTGAACACCCCTAGACAGGTGCACGAAATCCGACGAGATGGTCACGAATAGCTCCATCATATGTAAAATGTAATGTCGATGCATCCTTTCATGTTGGTGAAAATGTAGCAGGAGTAAGGTGGGTTTTACGTGATGCAGCTGCAACTTTTATTGGTGCAAGGAAAATGGTGAGAAATGGTCTTTTTAGTTCTTTGATGGCTGAAACTGTGAGTATAAAAGAGGTTCTTCCTTGGCTAAAAAATGAAGGGTGTAGGTTGGTGGAGTTGGATTGGAGTCTGATTGCTTACAACTTGTGCCTGCTTTAAAGAGGAATTCCCAAGATTATTCTTATTTGGGAGCTTTAATTAATGATTGAAAGCAATTTTTTATTTTTTTACTCATTAGAGGTTGAACATTTTGTGCATTCAATAGAGCTTTAAGATTTCACAACAATCTCTTATTCTTTTCATCTTCATTTAATTCTTTGTATTCAATTCTTGTAAGTATTAGTTGAGTGACCATTAAGCTCAACATTAAGAGTTATTTTAAGTTTATAGTGAGTTAGAAACTCTAAGTGTTTTGTTGTAATATTTAAGTGTGAGCCTAAAATATTAGCTTAGAAAATCTTGTTATAATCTTTTGCTAAGATTAGTGAAACCAAATTCTTGAGAGAATTGGAGAAGTAGATGTAGAATTGAGTTACATCTGAACAATTATAAATTTTCCTTGTCTTTCAATTTTCAATCAATCCACCAAATTCTGCTTTCAAATTTTTCTTAAAATATCTAACTAATTCACCACCATCTTAGTTGTCAAAGGGCCAACAGCTCCTATAAAATCTATATTGTTGACGGTAAAATTGTCTATATAATGATTTATAATACTGTATAATTTTTTATAATTAATTACTTAGATTCAAATTGTATTCTAATAACAAATACTATATTAATTATTAATTAATTAAATTTAAATTATATTCTTAAAAAATTATTTTAATTATTATAATTAAATTCAACTCATAATTCCAAAAATGAATACTATTTTAATTATAAATATAATTAATTAATTAAATTTTTTCCAAATTATACGGATTGAATATACTATTTTAATTACAAAGATTTGAATTGAGAAGTTTGAGTAAGTTCATTACCCACTTTATTGTCTTTCCTACTAAAGTGGAACTTTGTTTGAAGATTTTGGTGATGCAGAAAGGAAAAAAGTTAAAAAAAGGAAGAATAAAAAGATTGGGAAAGTTTAGAAAATAAATAAAACAATTAAAAATTGATGAAAATCATAAAACAAGTAAAGAAAAAGTCTAATAATTTATAAGAAAACAATAAAAATTTCAAATATCATTTTTAATTACAAATTAATTAATTAATTAAATAAAATTATCTATAACATATGTAAATATACGAATGGGAAAAAATTGGGGTTGCCTTTTTACAGTGCTGCTGTTTGAAAATTAAAAAACAATGACTTTTTAACATGATTTAGGTTGTTTCTAGTTGGTTTCCGTTGAGAATTTTCTTACCTATGAGATCTCATGTAATTTCCATTGTGTTTTGGACATACATCATGGAGTTATAGTGAAGCATCAATCTGAGAAGACGAACATGTTTAAAACAAATAAACAACAGCAAGCGTAGTTACTAGTTAAAGTGGTGACTGTTTAAGGCTATGGTTTCTTAAGAGGAATGAGAAGAAGAAGATGAACACTAAAGCTAGTTATTTTTTAGTTCCTGATGTTTGTTAAACTTTTAAGTTAGGTCTTTTATTTTATCCATAGATGTACGAATAGGAGGGAAACATTGGAATTACCAAAAATACCATTCATATTTCTAATTTTTTTAAGGTAATTACATCTTTATTAAATTACTAAATAACAATCCTAATAGTATTAGTATTAATAATGTATCATAATTAGGAGTTAGTATTAGCATTGTATTTTTAGTAAATTAATTAATATTAATATTATTGTATTTTAATTAGAAAATCTAAAGAAAATAATATTAATACTATTAGTACATTCTAATTAAAAAATTTAAATTCTAATATTATTAGCATTATTATTTGTAACACCCCTTTAACCTTGACTACTCTCAGCCGAGCTAAAAGGGTTAATCTATATGTGTAAACATGTTTTGCGTGATATTAAAAGATACACAAAGTAAAAATTTTCCTTTTATTACAACATAATCTTTTATTACAAATATAAGACTCCTTTTAGTCTGAGGCCTCGCAAAGGGTGTTGGCGACCTGCAAGGGCGCCAGTTAAGGTCACCTTTACCTTGTCAGGAGAGAAGTCACCCATGTAACACCCCTTATATACCTACCGAAGTAGACCTATAAGAGGACTATACATGTCTTAATATGGTATACAGAACATAAAATTTTTTTATAATTTAATGGTTACACTATTACAGTACAATCTTAAATTTTACTTTTACAATAATACAAAACTCTTTGCATTTTCTTCAGCATATGCCATCTAAGCTTCTAGAGGATTCTGACGCTAAACAGCTATACTGGTTCTTTCTTGACTTCTGCTTCTGACACCTACAAGTTAGCAAGCACTAACTTGCTGAGCGATAAATTCAGTGGATACTTTACTTAAATAAATATAAACATAAAACAGCCAATCACAATTCAACATATATCGCAGACAATGAGCAATCACAACATCACATAACAGTTCATGTAGCACAGCACATTCATTAAACGTATAAGTGAGTATAAGTAAAGTATCAAATCTGTTTTGTCGCCACATCTGCAGTGCAACTCTCCCATGTTTCCTTGTCTCAGTCATATTCCCTCACTAGCTAAACCATTGAATTGTAACTAGATTAATCCCTTATTTAGTTTATTCATTTATCTTACATTTATGCCTATAAATTCTATTACGTTCGTTGCACACTCTGATTCGTTATTTATCTAGCACTTTAATACTATTCTCTATTCATTTATGCATTTGTAGTACCTATTTAATTATTAATTTATTACTTAATTATCCTTTGATAGCTAAATCTTGATTAATTCCCATTATCACTCTAATCCCATCCCTTGTTACTGCTTCAAATCACTTTATCTATTTCTTAATTAAATGTTAAATTAATGAAACTATATTCATTTATTTACTTCTAAGCTCTATCATTAAATATTCGGCAAATTTTATTTAATCCCTTTATTGAAGTTCGTCATGAATACTCATTTTCCAACTATGTAGTTATTTGGTATTGCACACTCTTTTCAAACCATATTCATAGTGTTGATTCCGATTTGATTACTTATTTTAATCACTCTTGGCTTGTCTTTATTATTAAATTCTAGTTACTTTATTAACTCATTGTTTTACTAAATTATTAAACTTACAACTCTTTTGAGTAATTTAAACTATGTCATTAGCCCTTTGTACCAACTCAATTATTTCTTAGTACTTAACCAATTACTGCCAAAGTCATTTATTTATCTTATTAACGTTCTTTAAGTTTTCGTTGCTACATTCATTAATTAACCAATTCTATTATTTATTATTAATTTACCGGGTATCTTATTCTTTTATTGATTTATGCGTCAATTAAATCCTTTACTATTTATTATAATACGGCGCTCGACTATCGACTTATTATTATCATTTATTGATAGTTACTCCACGTTCGATTATTTATTTATTATCAATTATTACCCTATACTTTTATCCATTAATTCCAATTTAGGCTTTAATTTATTTTAATATCAGTAATAATTAATTCATTAATTAAGTTTGCAGTGTTTACAGTTCTAACAATTCGGAGTCTCGGATTATCCAATGGAGTCCATTTTCGGGTTCAGGATGTGGAATTGATGTCGATAGGGTTTTGTCCAAAATCGCTCGTCGGACGGAATATTCCAGTCCCCAGCGGCAGAATATTCCAGTCGCCGGAAACTGCAAATGGTGTCGAAAACTCACACAAAATACATATCCAGGTTTGTCTCAATTCAAGGGTTCCAAAAATGTGATCATATCTAATGGACTACCGGCCGTTTGGCCGGAAAATACCAAAAACAGTCCGGTCGATCACCGGAAAAGTGGACCACCAAAAAAATGTATAGATCGGGACCAATAGTTACATCAATCGAAAGCCCATAAAGAGAGGAGTTAGAATCCACCTTTAAAATCGACAGACGATGGCCGGAAAGCCATGAATTCGTTGGAGGCAGCTTGCGGTCGCCTTTGCCTTCAGTCACCGGAATCGGTGTTTTCAAGCGACAAGGCCTACCCCATCTAGAAGCTCTCGTCGTAGAAAATCCAAATCTGCCGTCAGAACCTTCATCCGATCACCGGAAGGCTCCGGAAAGCGCTGTTAAAGACGGTGGTGAATAGTGCACAATCGCTTTTGGCTGTGAGTACGAGCTGCTTTGATCAAACCTCGCCATAGTGCCGTCATTGCCATGTTCGCCAGACCCAGATCTTTCCGTCGATGGGCGAATGGCGACGAAGGGATCGGCGGTGGCAGAGCTATGGTCGGCGGAAGCTATTTTCTCTTTCCTCTTCCTTATTTCTTTCTTCTCTTTTCTTTTCCTTCTTTCTTGAGTCTCTCTCTCTCTCTCTTTTTGTCTATTTTCATTTTACTCCCCCATTCTAAATCTTCTACACACTTCTTCTACCTATTATTTTTATTATTATTTTTATCCCTTCTATACACTTCTATTACACACACACCACTTAATATTTATTATTTTATTCTAAATATCCTCCCATATATTTTCATCTTAATCCCTCAAATAAATTTCCACTCTTCAATTATATCTCTTTCACTTAAGTTATTAAATTCTCGGTTATACTTAACACATTAATTCCGCTAATGTACTACCCATTTTTATAATTATTATCTTAGGCTCCGGTATTATTAGGACTCACTCTATTATTAGGTTTCCTGGTAATTTGCAGTTATATTCGTATCATACTCTGTCTTACTTTTATTTTCCTAGTAAATTGTTACTTTATCATTACAAATAAATACCAAATTTTATATTCTTTATCTGAGTTCAATTTTATAACGAACTATTTTACTTTAACTCCCATTTCAAATAAACTCTATATTTCTCGTTGATATTTGTATTTATTTTTTTCCTTATCAAAAATTCGGTTCTACCATAAATTATTTTACTATATAGTAACTTAAATACTAGGGTTTGACACCGTCACGCACGAGACTGGGTGGTTGCGAGCGAGACAGGCCTCAGGAAGACTATCGCGAGCGCGACAACCACATGAGGTATGACCGTCGCGTGCACGATGAATGCCACAAAACCCTCTGTTTCTCTGCATAGTAGTCGCAAGCGCGACAACCACACCGAGGCGTGATGGTCCCGAGTGCGACACCTGGTCAGGATGTGACAACCCATACCTTAGCAAAATGAGAGGACGCCTTGCTACCCCTGACCTCTCAACTTGATCTTAGCCTTCTCATCAAGCTGGACTGCTAGATCCCAAAAATCCGAGGGACGCTTGGGCTCCGAGATTTACGGAGCCCAATGAATCCCATTGGACAGGAGGTTTTTGATCTTTCACCACGTTGGACTATCTATATAAAGCCCTATTCCAGCTGATATCAGGACTAATTAAAAAACAAGACTTTTATTAGTACTGTAAGTGTGGAGTGAAGTGGTTAGTTGACCTTTAACTTGTTTGCCACTAAGAGGTTATATTTGATATCTGATCTGCAAACATGATCGAATTCATAGGAACACAGGTCACCTTCCTCGAAGAAAGGAAAATGTTGGGAATACCTCATCCGGAGGGTGACCTCATGATCATGAAAGTGGAATGCACAATTGTTGGTGATAAAGCGACCCTCATATGAGTTTGATCCCTTAGATGCGCGACCCTCATATGAACAAATGACAGTGGTAGAAAAGTCAAAGGAAGTAAATATTAATAAAAGAAAAGCGGTGAAGGTTGGAATGAAATTGGGTGAAAATCTCATCTGATTGAGAATTTTCTAAATAAACACACCTCAAGTTTCACATGGATACTTGAGGATATTGTGGGTATGACCTTGAAGTCATAACTCAAGTATTGTCCCAAATCATCCATATATGGTTCAGAAGAAGAGGCAACACTCCAAGGAAAAGGAGGCAGTGATTGAGAATGGGGTTTCCAAGATTGGAGAAGGCAGGTTTTATTACAGAGATCGATTATGCTAAATGGTCAGCTAATGTGGTCTTAGTTAAAAAAGCTAATGGAAAGTAGAGAATGTGTATAGAATTCACCGATATCCATAAGACTTGCTGATAAGTGCTAGAATTATATATGTTTTTATGTGAAATTATCGTTTAATTTTAATCTATAATTGGTGATTTATTTATTTATTTAGCACTTCTTTTGTTTAATTTTATTTGTCAGGTCATAGTAAGCATTATTGCAAAAAAGAATGAAAATAGAGTAGTAATGGCGCAAGATACGATATTTTGGAAGAATTGAGAAGTGCAAGGGGTGTTTTAGGCATAGAATATAAATATTTGGACTTAAATGCAATGAGGTAGCATGTTTGGGGATTAATTTTTGGCTATGTTAAAACCCAGCCACTGGAATGATAATTTGCATAAAACACAAGAGATGTTGCGTTTTGGTTACATTTTGAAGACTAAATAAGGTTAAGTGATGTGTGGTGTTTGATCTGGGTGCTCAACAATCTGTTTTGCTGAAGACTGAAACAAATTTGATCGAGAGAGAGGGTTTGATTTTTGAACTGAGATTCGGTGACCAGATTAGAGGAGGATTTGGAGATTTTGAAGAGGAGATTCAGAGAGATTGATGGGAGATGGTGATGATCCGATCGGAAGGGATTTGTAGATTTGAAGATTAATTCACTGATTCTAAAGAAATTTTTGAATTTGAAATTAAAGAGAAGGAATCGGGTGAAACAGAAAGAAAGAAGAAAGAGAAATAAAAACTAGAAGAAAGAGAAATAAAAACCAGAAAAAAGAAGAACACAGAGAGGGGCTGAGCTGAAGACCCACGAGCTAAAACTGAGAAATTGAAAGGGTGGGTTCCTTTTGCCAGCTCCGGAAGTAGCAGTTCTTCACCGGAAACATCGAGATAAAAAATACAGAAGGAGGAAGTTGTTTTCATCACTAGAATAGAACCGATTTCAATCGGAGATGACCTGAAATAGTAACTTCGCGACCACAAATTGGAAGGTAGAGATTCACGATTCTGAAACGGTAATTAAAGAAGAACAGAGCTGATTTGTTAACAAAGAGGAACTTTCAGAAACAGAAAATGTAACACCCCTTACCCCGACCATTTGCAGCCGAATTAAGAAGTGTCACATTACATTTTACATATCATATCTACTTCAATTACAATAATGAGGGTATTTTTTTTTCTATCTACTCTAGCTTTGCATGTGCTGACTTCACCTTCACAGTATATGCTAGTCTAAGTTCTTCGGGCCATTTGTCATTTATCAATTCCTGTTTCTTTCACATCTTTTGGAGACCTACAAGTTCAGGATTAACCAAACTTGCTGAACTATTGCGCTCAGTGGATACTTTAACTAATATAAAGCATAAATAATTTAAATGCATATGCATAATTTTAAACAATATTAAGCAATATTTAAATTTCACAAATCACTTTAATAAAATAAATTGCTTAATCAAAATCTTACTTGTTTAGCTCTACTAGGTACTTAGGTGAACATAGGGATAAAGTCACAATCAGAATTCCTGAATTTCCAAATTTTCAGTATGGTAGAGATTTATTCATACCAATACCGAATTCTATCATTTCAAACGGCCATATTCAAATTCAACAAAATTCAAATTCAGGTGATACGACTGACTCAGTCAGTATCACTTTGTTTCATCATTCAATTTGTCCACAATTTCACAATTTTGCAGTACTGCTTAGTATATATGATGCATCATACTCTTATCTCACTGGTTCGACTTATCCTAAAGTAGAGCATAAAATATTTTATGGATATGTGTGGAATTTATTAAATACTGAATTCACTGTATCAATCTCACATTTATCAAATTTACAAAATAATTACCAACACAATATCCTTTTCGAAATTCAATACTTATTTATCAAATATCTCTTCAATTTCCTTTTTATAATTCAATCAGAAATATCATTATTTTAAATCATCATTTTCTTCAAAAATATAATCATAATAAATTCTTCATCATTTTTATTTTTAGCAAAAATATACATATCAAATATACCATATTT
>CATIWJ010313435.1:0-10308 GCA_949640765.1 Croton laevigatus
GGATTTAATGCTTACCCAACAAACAAACAAAAGAGATTTTAATGTTGTTGATTGAGAAAAAGTTAAGAGTGCTAGATATGGTTGAGAAGATATTTGATCAGCACTTTTAACTTCATTTGGAGGGGTATTTATACCCAAATTTAATAAACTAGCCGTTATGATTAAAAAAATGAAGTCTGACACAAAAAGGTATTGAGTCTCGTGTGAGACTCTCCCTATCTCGTGCGAGACTCCTCACATGCACAGTTCAACGGATATATAACGGCTATTTGATTATTTTAATGTACTAGCCGTTGAGCCCATTTTAAAGTGTCTCGCGCGAGATGCTTCTGGTCTCGCCCGAGACAACACAGCTAATAATAATAACGATCATTAGATGTCCAGTCTCGTGCGAGATGAGCATCACTATTTCCTTTTGAATTGTGTCTCGTACGAGACTCATCTGGTCTCGTCCGAGACTTGACTGCTTGCATAATGTTGATTGAAATTTCTTTTGAGTCTCGCTCAAGATGAACCTTCTGATTACCTCTTTAAATGAGCCTCATGCGAGATTGATTGAGTCTCGTGCGAGACTACTTATTTCAATTTGTTGACTGCTTTAACTTTTGAGTCTCGTGCGAGAATCATCCTACTGGAACTTATTCAGACTTGAGTTTTGTGAATCTCGCTCGAGATGGAAGCTATATGGATTGCTTAACTTGAGTCTCGTGCGAGACATTGATGGTCTCGCTCAAGACACTCATTTGTTCTTCAAAGACTTCACTTTTCTTTACTTGAAATACTTTAGGCTGGCTTTGAGCAACACTTAAACATATAAACAACTTGTTAGTAGATTACTATCTCAAGTGTATTTTTCAAAAACTCAAAACATGGGAATTTAGAATTTTGCTCAACAATATTCTTATCTGAATCATTAGTAGTGCCACCATCGTCACTTTTGCCTTCTAACAACAATAACTACGGTCTGCAACACTGGTGACCTAGTGTAAACCTTTCAACACAATTGAAGCATATGCCTTGGTCTCTTCATTTTTGCATTTACCCCCTATGAAAGTCGTTTGGTTAATGTGTCATTTTATCTGCGTTTGGTGAAGAGGTATCTGCTGGTAGTTTGCTGGAAGGTCATGCTAGCCTTCGTAAGTAAGTTAATTTTTAATCTTGTATTCGTGCCAAGCTAATGGCTTCTTTCAGGTACTGTGGTTTAAACATCCCCATGCCTTCTGCAATTTCTGGTTTAAGCCCTCCTATAAATGTCAGTACTAGTGCCCTTTGCGTCCACCACTGCACCTTATTGCCTAGCTTTTCAAATTCCTTCTGATATTCCTTTAGTAAGCCCCTTCGTGTTATTCATGATAACGCTTCATCAAAATTCTCACATTCAGTAGGTTCTAGCTGTGCCCAAAGTTCCTCTTGAAATACTAACCACGTCACTTCCTGATTATTTTCCTTAAAGGATTTGCACAACCATTGCCACCATTGGTTAGCTTCCCCTTCGAGGTGGAAAGAGGCCACAAGGACCTTTTACCTATCACTGGTGTTTTGATACCTAAAGAATTATTCGACTTGTGAAAACCATTCAATAGGATCACGTACTGAGAGTCAAGGAAAATCAAGTTTAGCCAATTTGGATGAAAATATTGGCCAACCTTCATCATTTCCATCTCGATACTCTTCTCTGCCAATACAAAGAAACCCAAAGGAAGAGTTCCCCTGTCGTTCATTATTGTTGGTGGTTGATTGTCCCTGCAAGGCATCAGTTAGCTTGCTAATGGTGGTCTCTAATTGCTTGAACTTATCAATCATCCCCTGCTCTATGAGAGATAAATTATCCTACAATCCGCAAATGATGGACTTTAGATTTTCAGTTCTGTCTTTGTTAGATGTCATGCCTCTGATACCAATGATAAGTCCCTGTCAAAGCCTCAAGAAAATAATCAAGAAACAATATTATGCTTAAGGTGATAATGAACCTAAATGACTTTGATTAAATTGAATGCTTACTACTATCAACTGACAGAGTTTAAATACAAAAGAAACAAAACAACTCTTCCTACTCTAGTGGTAATAACGGGTAGTGCCATGATTTTAACCAACTATTATTGACTCAACAAAATGCAAATGACTAGCTAACTACTTGGACCAAATAGTGTTATTTCTTCAGATTTGTGATTTTTAGAGATAGAGGGAAAAAACACACAATTGAAAGTAGAAATTAATTTGTTAAATCTGTTGAAATCTGTTCAAAATTTCAAAGATCTTAAATTTGAGTCCAAAACTCATGAGACGGTGCATTTAAAATCAGTTTACACACATAAAGGGACATAATTATTAGGGGTGAGTATTCGCTAAAATTTACCGTCCCAAATATTGAATTTATTTTACCGAATACTAAATTTTTAAAAATTTACCAAATTTATTTTTACCAAATGTTAAACTACATTCAATAAAAAACACTAATTGAATTATCGAATATGCTAAATATAACAAATGTTAAAATGTATAAAACAAACAAAGTTTTTTTTAAAAAATTAAAACTTAAAAAAAAACGAGAAATTCAAAAATTGTCAATTTTTACTAAAAATTTGGTTTACCAAAAATCTACCAAATTATTTCGAATACCAAATACTTCAATCAAATACAAAAGTTACCAACTATACTTTAATTTTTTAACCGGCTACTGAATACCAAATTTCAAAAAAATAAAAAAATTAGGTAACTGTCATCGAATTATTTCAATAAAAAATTTTCGGTATTCGATAAAAACGCCCACTCTAAGAATTATTAATTTAAAATATGATATACTACCTCCGTTTTTTTTATTTCTTTACATTTCAAACAACATGATTAGGTTGAACTTTGGTGTTGATAATTTAATGGGTTGGGTTAGGTAGATTAAAATATTATTTATATATAATTAAACTACTGTAATCATACTTTATAACTAACCTAAACATTCTTTAATCTACCTAACTCAACCCATCAAACTATTAACACCAAAGTTCAACCTAAGCATGCTGTTTGAAATGTAAAGAAATGAAAAAAACGGAGGTAGTAGTTATTTTAAAAGAGGTAGGATGCACCTATCTAGAATATATATTGTATTAAAACTATAATTCATTCTTTGTTATTCTTTATAAATACATGTTTCAATTACACTTACATGTTTTACAAACAAAAGGCTATTAATTTTCCTAGATTATATTAAAATATTGGGTAATTTGATATACTATTTTCATATTCGAAAAATAATTGCCACATCCAATGTATAGATGCTCTTATACAAAGAATAAAGCAGATTTCAAATATTTTAATTATTTCGGCACTACTAGCTATAACCATATAACACTAAGAACTAATAATATTTTTAATTTTGTTCATATTTAAATGCATTAATATGTAAAATGATTTTTGAGGAGTGGGCACCCTAATTTTTATTATTTAGGCAAAAACTAAAGAAAAACCTAGTTTAAGAAAAATGATTTCATTCAATCCAAACGCAAAAAACTAATTCTTGCAAAGAAATTAATCTCAAAATCACTTTTAAGTGATTATTTTCAAATCCGGAAAGAATAGTCTTTGCAACACCAATATGCTAGAAAACTAAAAAATCAATTGTTTGATTGAAGAGTATTTTAGCATTTCCAGCAAATATATGTTGTTTTATTTAAAACTAATATAATATTTGTGCTTAGTGTTAGTGTAAGCCCTAGCCCCAGCTATTTGTAATTGGATTATAATTTATTTATGAGAATAATTCATCATTTTATTTTATCTGTGCAATTTAATTCGATGAATTTTCTTGAATAGCAAATTCTGTTTTAGTTATCAGATACGTGACCTGGATAGTAAAACCTAAAGCATTAAAAGAAATAATATTCTAAATATCCCTAGTCGATTATTATCATGGGAATGATAATAAAATAAGACTAGTATGTACTCTATGAGACAATCTTGTTTTACAGGTCATAGGATATGAGATATCAATTAGAGATACATAATACATGTTAGAGAATAGTGTATTGGATCGATCCATTTAATGAGAATACTACATGGAGAAGGTCATAAGTATTTCTTATGCAATATTTATACTAGAATCCCTAGACCTAAAATTACTATGGGTTCTCAGGTAATTTCTCGTATACTTTGACATATTGCCTAGCGTGCCTGTAAAAGGGTTACAAATTGGATACGATCAGGTATGCTAGGAACTACGCTTAGAAACATGAGTAAAGTGAAGGGATTGCCACTCTCTCTATGAGAGAGAAGGTATCACCGGCCATTTGATTAGTGAGACTGAGTAGTGTATGTGCATACCCAGATAGGATGCTAATTGTTATGCATCTATCTGAATTAATTAGTATCACTAGAGAATCAATAAAATGATTTAGCAATAATAAGGGTGACCGAGGACATGCCTTATGCTAGTCATGATATCTATTGGCAAAGGGTTATATAAAATTGCTATAGGCTTTGTCGATTCGATTAATTGACACTCGATTCAATTTGAGTAATTATAACGTCTTGCTAGAGACCAATTATAATTTATGGACTTAAATGTAATTTGAGTTCATTGCCAATATTGAACGAGCCTTTTGGATCGCACACATAAAATGATTGGGGTTGGATTCGGGAGTTTATATAATTAGACCCATTTAATTGATTAATTAAAAAGTTTAATTAATTGAATTCAACTTTATTTAGAATAAGGTTTGGGTCGGTCTATTAATTAGTTTTGAATCTAATTAATTAAATTGATTTGGATGGATTAAACCAAATAGAGATTTGGTTGGACTTAAAATTCGGTGCAGATAGAATTAATTGGATTAATTTTGTTTTAGTATTTTGAAATACAAAGAATCCTATATTATCCTAACACACCTAACACACGTTTTGGGTTTTTAATTTGAAGTAGAAAACAAAACATGGTGGGACCAACTATTATTATTAACAAAACATGGTGGGACTAGCTATTATGATTCATGCACTTTGTTTTGTTTAGCTATTATGATTCTTACTTTTGTTTTTGTTTTGACGCAACAAAACAAAATTGAAAGGGCATTTCATTTGCTTTTATTTTGAAAAACTAAAAGAATCATGATAGCATTAGAATTGGTTTTCGTGGGATAAATAAAAGGCCAAAATAAAAGTCCTTGCTTCTGGATTGATAATAGAGTTTTCGTTTGGTTACAAAAAAAAAAAAAACTTTGATTTTATTTCTTCAATTTTTCTATTCGGTACACGAAAGAGGAACAGCAAACTGAAAATGGTTTTCTGTTTGTGAGAAGAAATATTCATAGCTTCCAGTGCTAGCACACTGTTGTCCTCCCTTTGTTTTTAGTGTGTGTGAAGAAAGAGGGGACTGCCATTAGCATCCCTATAGTCATTTTAATTGGTAAGGATTTCGCAAGGAGGTTAGCAGCGATCCAGTTAAAGCACGCTACAAGAGGTAAAATTTTTAAACATCCCTACACTTAATTGGGTTGCACAAAATTTGCTCCAGGGTTAATTTTCATATATTTTATTGCTTCCGCTCAAATAAAATGTGATTGTCACTGCTATTTGCTGTATGAAAATTCCATCAGAGCTCACAACGAAAATGGAACATCAATGGGGCAGACAAAGCAGAGATGTCAGTGATGGTGTTAGAGAGAGGCAATTAGAACCTACAGCGGAAATTTAGCTTCTAATAGAGAGAGAGGCGATTGTGTTAGTTCCAATTTCAGACTAGGTCTCTCTATTTGCTTAAATGTGCACCATTTATCCTTTTATTTATTGTTGATTTCCACAATTTTGGTAAAAATTTATTTTGTTTTAGCAAAGGGAGTGCTTTGATGATTATTGCATAGCCTCTAGTTGAATTAGGTAGAAATGTTTAGAGGTGAGCAAATTCGGTTCGGCCTACCAAACCAGTGAAACAGCAGGAAAAACTGACGTTTTTTTCATAATTGATAATCAAACCAATGGGGTGGAAATTGAACATCAACTGAACCATAATAAATGGTTCAGTTCCCCTGGTTCAGTTTTAAATCGAAAATTCCAAAACCCTAAAATCAACATACATAACTTGTATTTTCTTCAAACTACACCATCATTGAACATCATTCTAGATTTACTATGAAAATTTAGTAAATTACAATCAAAAGGAAATTGGAAAAACAAAAAAAAAAACAAAAACCCATTGTTCAGAAATCAAAGGATGTGGTTCGCGATGAAAGAAAGAAAGGAGTAGCTGGCAGGTTTGCGATCTATTCAGAGTAAGTTTTTGAAGGAGAATCCATTTGTTACCTTCAAAATTCTATCTTATGAAAGACATGAAAGTAGAGTTGAGCATGGGCGGGCTTCCTAAAACCTGTCCCTGTCTCACTCATTGATATGTCGCCCTACCTCGCGTTCCATCTCGCCTCTGGTTGGATTTTTTGGATCACGGATCAAGTCGGGGCATTAGGCGGATTTATTCACAGATTTTTTTTTGTTTGAAAAAACTAAATTTTTTAAGAAAAAAAAAAGAATATAAATTTTTTGATGCATTTAAATTGTAAAATAAGATCAATTAATTACATAATCTATCAAATAAATTGAATAATTCAATTGTAAAAATAATACTTTCTACTTTTATATTAAACCTCATTTGATTAATTAAAATATAATGCAAAATTACTCAAATTTATATGTTAATTATTCATAAATTTCAATAAAAGACATTTTTATAGTAATCTTTATAAGCCAACATATTCATTATCACTTAGAATTTTAAAACCCCTCCCTGCCCAAATCTGCAATGGGTTTTATTATTAAAACACATTCCCTCTCTATGCCTCAACAGATAGGGTAAAATGTGTCCCGTGTAGATCGAATTTCAACGGATTCCCGCCAGGTCGGGTTAAATGCTCAACCCTACATGAAAGTGCTCTTAATGACAAGTCATTGGAAGGTCTCTATTTGGCCTTGTCCTTCTTAAGTTTACAATATAAGAAGGCCAATAAGATGATGAAACAAAAAACACCAGAAAAATTATATAATCCTAAAAAATTATAATTCTGATTCTCGGTTCAATACAAATTATTTTGGGTTCGGTTTAAAACTAAAAATCAAAGTTTAAGTTTTATAGTATTTAGGTTTTCATGGAAAAAAAAAAGTTTTACAGAATTTAGTTTGCTTCAATTTCAATTTGTTTATAGCCCTATATATTACTAATAAAAACACAGATTAAAAGAATAAAGTTTAATATCTGTATAAAATTTTTCCGGTGATAAAGTATAATATTCAAAATTCTAGGCCCATAATAAAATCCTGGATTTAAATTTAATAATAAAGTTAATTATTTATTGATAAAAAAATTGTATATCCATAAATCAACAGCGAGTAGAAAACAAAGTTGAAGGCTGGAGTTGGTGACTTGGAATGTGAACTAGAGAACAAAACTTTTTGGTGTAGGAAAATATAATGATACGGATTGTGGCAAGGTTAAAAACCCCACTACGGCTGGTCTGGCTAAAGACACCACCTTGGTAAGCCAAGCCAAGGATACAGAAACTCACAATCCTTAGGAATCCATTGAAGGGAAAGGAGAGAGGAGAGAATACTCACTCAAGAAATAATAGAATTCATTGGAAAAAAACCTTTGTATCTCTTATTTGTATTAAGATGGCCATATTTATAAGCTCCAAAAAATCTTAATTTTCTAATATTAACGTAGTACATTTTAAGTTAACTTACCTAATTTTAACTAACATACAAATTATCATGTAAACTAACTTAACAAATTATAACTTTTAATAGCTTTACGTATTTAACAACTTTTAACAAACCTACTTAAAATAACTTTTATGTAGCTCGTTTAATTTTATTAACTTTCTTCATATTTTCTTATGCTCCTGCATTATTCTCCTCTGGTTGGAAAAGGTTTGTGGTAGATTTGTATTCCTTCTCCATTTGATCTTCATAGTACGGAGACAAATCAGCAATATTGAAAGTGGCAAAAACACCATACTCTCCTGGCAATTCAATCATATAAGCATTATCATAATTTGTTCCAAAACTCGAAATGGACCATCTACTTGAGGAGATAGCTTGGCATGGTGTCCAACAGGAAATCTTTATTTTCTTAAGTGAATCCCAACCAAATCACCTTCATTAAATATGGCAGGCTTCTTATGTTTGTTAGCTTGCTTTTCATATCTAGTAGTTTGCTTAAGAATCTTTTCTCAAAATTCATGTAATTTCTTAATCTGTTTAGCACGTTCTTCAGCATCAGAACTAAATTTGTATGTAATAGGCAAAGGTGCAAAATCCAGAGGAGTTAAAGGACATTTCCCATACACATCTTTAAAAGGGCATCGTCCAATGGCTTGACTAGTAAAGTTGTTATAAGCAAATTCTACTTGGGCTAAAATTAAATCCCACTGGTGAACATGCTTTCCAATAAAACTTCGTAAGAGATTTCCCAAACTTCTATTTACCACTTCAGTTTGTCCATCTGTTTGAGGATGACTAGCAAAACTAAATTGCAATTGAGTCCCTATTTTCCTCCAAAGTGTTCTCTAAAAATGACTGAAAAATTTCACATCTCGATCAGAAGTGATAGTCTTTGGAATACTACGAAGGCGAACAATCTCTTTGAAATATAGTTTAGCTATATGAGAAGCATCATTTGTTTTATTGCATGGCACAAAGTGAGCCATCTTTGAGAATCTATCAACCACAACCATAACAGAATCTTTATTTCTTTGAGTTCTTGGTAAACCCAAAATAAAATCCATATTAACATCTTCCCAAGGAGCTTGTGGTACTAGAAGTGGCATGTATAATCCTGTGTTTTGGTGTGTAAGTTTGGCAATATGGCAAGTCTTACATCTCTTAATATGATTGATACCATCTTGCTTTAGTTTAAGCCAATAGAAATTCTCCTTAACAAAAGCTAAAGTCTTATCTCTGCCAAAATATCCAGCTTAACCGCCGTTATAAGCTTCCCAAATAATAATTTCTTAGAAAGAACACTTTGGCACACATAAGTGATTTCCTTTAAAAAGAAATCCATCTTGTTGATTGGCAGTGCTGTCGTCTACACCTAAATTAAATTCAAGCTACCAACTATAGGAATATAGCAAGGGTAAGCAAGAGTCGATCCCACAGGGAATTTTGTATAGATTAATAGCAACGGTATTCGTTAGATAGGAAAGTAAAAAGCTAAAAAGGGAGGAGATTTTGTGAATAATTACTTAAATTGATTAAAAAAAGAAAAATCAACAATTAAAACTAAAAAGATTACAGTAGAATGATTGAAGTTGAATGAGGGAAAAATCAATGGAAACAAACCTTGGTTGTCGGTCACCAATGCAATTGACGGGTAAGTGATCATAGATACGAAATTATAATTCTTTTATCAAATGGTATTCATTGTTGGTTTTAAAACCTGTCCTCTCTTAAGATTAAACAACTAAAAACATGTATTTTAATTGCTCTTATTAATTAACAACCTAGATACGATCATAAATTTAATCAATTAATAGCTTTAAGAATCAAAAGAACCAATGAACAAGACAACACATGTACGACATGCATTTAATCTAGATAAAAACTCTTCATAAAATCCCAATCCCGAACATCGTGAATCAAGATAATATGTGCTTCTAATTGAAACAAACAGTGAATGTCATCTCTTTGAATCAAGCAATAAATTAAAGTAAAGAAATAACTAGTTGTACACCTAGCAATAAACCAAACTTAATCATGAAAATCAATTCAGAAGAATAATTAATACCATAAAAATAGAAGAAATCAACTAAATCACAAAGTCTCACGCTAATACATTCAATTGCAATTGGTTTCCAACAACCAAGAACTAAAGAAAAGAAATAAATAGAAAATAAAACTAGAAAACCAAATCAAACCTCTGTTCTATGGTAGAAATCAAGAACCCATAAATGTAGAAGAGAGCTAAGCTCTCTGTTCTGAAGTGTCCTCTGCTAGGCAGCAAAAAGTTCTCCCAAAAACGTCACTCTTCCTCCCCTTTTATAGCTGTTCTTTACCCTCATTTCCAGCCTATGCAGCCCCCTTTCTTCAATTAATAAATTTCCAGCCCCATCCTCAGCTGTTGCCATGTGAAAACTGCCCATCTTTGCTGCTGCCATGTGCTGAAATCCTCTGCTGCCATGTGAAGATAATATTAAATCTTCATCCCATTCCTTTGTTGCAGCCTTTTGAAGAATGCCCATCATCTTTTGCAGCCAATATGTTGATGAGCTGGATAAAAATACATTGAAAATGCATGCCAAAACGCAGCTCTTTTGTGCCCAAAACGCCGCTCAA
>CATIWJ010313505.1:0-12875 GCA_949640765.1 Croton laevigatus
TGTTAATTGTTTTCGTGTGTTTCACTAGTGCAGTTAAATAAGTTAATTACAATAGAGTAATGGAGAAGAATTAATTATGGAATATTTCTCATCTAGTTGTAAATCTATTAATGGAGTATAATATTCTTGCAAGTTTGTTCAGCTACAGGTTAAAGTTTATGGTTTCAGGTCTGAAGGCGAGGAGCACCATTAGAACATCATCATCGTTTATTGGCCCAGTAAAAGTTGAGCTGAATAGCAAGTTCAAACCCATTATAATTAATCACCATTTCAAGAGTTTAGATTCAGATCTAACAATACCGTGGAGTTCTCATTATTTTTACTTTCTTCTTGTAAGGTTTGAAAAAAAAAAATACAATAAAGTAAACAACAAAAATTTACAATGGTAAAATAGTTTTTCAATTTACAAGAAACTAAATAGTAGTAATATTTTAGATGACCACACAATCATCATCTCTCAATTAATGTATCCTCCAACAACTTTGAAACTGTAGGAATGGTTGCCATTTAAAACTCCTAACAGAAGAAGAAGAAGAAGAAGACCAACAAACTTATCTTTTCAATCATTTCATCACTCCTATATTTGTGGGTAACAAAGGATTCCTTTGTTTTGAAGGCAAAACAATAAGGACACTCACTATTAAAATATTCCATCTCCCATAAAATTTGTTATTCCACTCAGAATATTAAATTTTTTCTAATTTTATCCATAATATATATTATCTTTTTAAAAAAATAGCAATTTTTTTTAAAAAAAAAGCCTATTCAATTAAATTAGAAAGCAATTCATTGAATTGACCAAATTTTATGGAAGGATAAATAAAATGTTACATAACACTAATGAATAAACATATTAGGGGCAAACTGGAAATGTGGTTGGCACAAGTAGTTAACGCTCTATCACCTGGTACCTGGTACCAAAGGCGACCTACCAGGTTCAAATTCTCATTCGGTTAATTTCTTTATCAGAATATGAAAATGAAATTCCAAACAAAAGTCCATTCTCTAAAGAGAAGTGATCATAACCAAATTGACCATCAAGTTTTGGTCAAGTCTTCACCACCACCACATTATTTGAGTTAAAAAGAGAAGAGAGCCTCATTTCTTGATTCTACCGTAGTTTTGGAGCTAAGCCTGCGAGAACAGAAATGAGAACCCCATCATGCCCATACTCTATTTGTCTATTTCACAACAGATATAATAAATTATAAATTAGAAAATCAGATTTCTCTGACAATGTTTAGTCAAAAAAAGCATTGAAGATGTCTCTGTCCACTTATTCAAAATCTCTGTTGCTATGTTCAGTTTGGGGTTTTTGTAACCCTACTTCTCAACACTACATTTGCATTATTTTTGGCCTTCTGCTTCACTTCATCAATGTTTTATCAATAATCTTGCTTTTGATTCCCTCTTCTTCCTATCCACACAACCATCCCTTTCTAATTTCTACATTCTTTTTTCCTTTTTTTTTTTTTTTTGTTCTATAACTTCTTTTTTTATAAAAAAAAAAAAAGTGTACCATACCATATGTTCCATATACTTTCTTATAATATAATGTGCTTGTTTGTCTTTTTTACCAAATAATAATGCACTTTGTTAGATTCTTATGTTTTCCATAGGTTAATTACAATTTAGATAATGATTTAAATACAAAACACCCTAGAACTGGTATAATACGTTTAGAACTCGTTGAGGTTCTCAGGTCATTCTGAAAAGAATTAGATGTCAATCCAGGTCCTAATATGCTCTTGAGCGAGGTTTTCGGACCTGATAATGACGTATGGTGTACTGTGTCTGTTTTATTTAGATGGCTAATAACGATACTGAATGAAATATAATTGAATTATATATTTTACCATGTAATTGTGGATTATGCACTAAACTGCTAAATTTAGTGATTAATCTAGAAGTATTCCAAGAAGCAGAAACTTAGAAAGAAATGGAAAATCTTACCACTCAACACAAAATAATTATCTTATTACATATTTTGAAGAACCTGTCTTTTTCTTTGATGTCACAATTATAAATTGTCAATTCATAGGATATTTAATGATCACCTCTCCTTAGCCCATATATTTTCTCAAAATAAAATTGGATTATTTTTAGTATATTATAATTGTTGATGTAAATTAAGGTCACATTCTAATGGGATGGGACCATATATAGAGCTTTCAACATTTGAGGGATGTTCCATATATATGAAGGTCACATGGGAGTTAAGTGCCATAGACAAGCTTTGTGGCCCTTCTTCTTCCCAATTTCGTTTCCCATATGCAATTTCTTTCTATATACGTACTAAATTCCCATTTCTAATTTTCCCCTTTTTTAACTATTAAATGCATATCCATAAGTAATTTATTTGTTTTTTTTTTAATTTTGAAATACAATATCAACAAAATAAAATTGATTTATAAATACCCACATAAAAAAAAACCTCAGATTCGATCTCTACTAAATACCCGCGGAAAGGAGTGAAAAGCATTGACTGTGAATAATAAGCTCCAAACCGCATTAGTGTCACATCCAATTGTATATTCTTAGGTTTAATCTCCGTTAAATACATCCAATTTCATTTTTTTTCTATATATTAAATTTCAAATTCTATTTATATATTTTAAAATATGATAATTTTAATTGAAATCCAAAATAATATATTTTTAAAAATGACTACAATATCTAAAAGGAAATTTTTTCAAAAAAAGGATAAAACATGCAATTTTTTCTTCTATTATGTATCCAAATGGCTAACAAAACATGTGATATAGGCTTCTTTAAAAGAAGAATTTTATTAATTGCAAAGCCATGTGCCTATCCACCAATTTTCTGTCTAAAGAAAAGCTTCAAAATGTATATATTGCCTACAATTTTAGACTTTCATACTATAGGATATAGTTCCATATTTTTATATCATGTTCATTTTATATTATTGTCTAATTTTTTTTTTCATATACATAATTTTTTGACTTATAATTCTTTTTAAAATATGAAATATTGCTTCTAAAAAAGATTATCAAATTTTAAAAATAATAAGAAATATTGCTTAGTAGTATTATTTTATATTTAGATTCCCTTTTAAATTTTCATTTTTATTTAGAAGAATGAATATAAATAATTATTAAAAATAAAAATATGATAATATAAATACTATAGAAAATAATTGTTAAAAATTAGATTTAATTTATTATATGTAAATCTAAAACTTTTATTTTGACCCCTTAAACCTAAATTTTTTTGTTTATTTTGGCACCCTTAAACAAAAATTCTACCTCCATCACTAACCTAAAATAATAAATTACTACATAATCTTGAACCTTATTGGTCACTAAACTATAGGCTACAAATAATATATAGTACCACAAAAAATGCAGAGTGGAAAACTCAAAACCTATTTACTAATTGTTTTGTTACAATTAAATTCTTGTTCTAAACATTATCAACTGATTGTAAATTATTTATAAATAGTATTAATCAATTGTAAATGAATTGCAACTATGGATAATAAGAGGCGTGTGTCTCACTTTCTTGGGGTGAGATTGGTGTTTTTTTTTGTATA
The DNA here is from genome assembly GCA_949640765.1 of Croton laevigatus. Taxonomy (NCBI): domain Eukaryota; kingdom Viridiplantae; phylum Streptophyta; class Magnoliopsida; order Malpighiales; family Euphorbiaceae; genus Croton; species Croton laevigatus. The sequence continues at coordinate 3,554 of CATIWJ010313505.1, forward strand.
ATTTTTCATGAAAAGTGCTTGCTTAAAGTAATTTCTTGTTAAAAATACTTGCTGATGTATAAAACCTTATTGAAAACTTTTATTTAAAAAAAAAAAAAGTCTTTTTATATAGGTATAACAGTAGTGAATATTGAGAGAATGGGAAGGAAATAAGAGTCGAACTCAAAGCATTAGTCCTAATAAGTCAGTATGTTAACAAATTAGGTTTGGCCATCGCCCCTTAACCTCTTGTTATTTTTAGACATATTTAATCTATCTGCATTTTTTCATTTCACCTTGAGTTGATGGGCTTATAATGCAATTTCATCCTATTGTTTAAAGTTGGAAACAGAACTATCTCATTTTTTAAATTTATAACAAAACCACCAGATTTGGCAAAAAGATATGATTTTTATTCTAACTTCAGAGTTTTGGACTAAATTGAATAAAATTGAAACTTTAAGACTTCTTTAATAAATCTTAGCCTTAAGATATGATTTTACCTCAACCTTTACTATATGTAACAAAATTAGCCTCTGTTAAAAAAAAAAAAAAATTGTAACAAAATTAGCCCAAGTTCGTGCAATCTCTCTTCTCAGAGCAGTAGGTCTGATCTTGAAGGTGTTGGCTGGAGCAATGCCAAGGATGGCAAGAAGGATGGTGATTTAGCTGAAAAAAAAAAAAGGCATAAGGAGTGGAATAGAGAAAGGGAGTGTTGCTAACTATGGAGCCTTTAAAAGTTTTAATTTTATTCAGTTTAGTCCAAAATTTGAATTTCGTCAGTAACAATTATCTACCTTTGAGAAATAGGATGACTTAATTACAAAATAAAAAATGAGGTGATTTTTGTCACAAATTGTAAATGTTGTATTTTGAGCCAAAATTTGATTAACTATAGGGCTCTTAAAACTTTAATTTATTCAATTTAGTCCAAAAATCAAATTTGGAGATGACAATCATTCCACGTCCACCTATATGAAACATGATGATATTATTGTAAAACTAGTGCTTTTACTCTACTTATTGTGCAGACCTAGTGTTGGCTTGAATTTTTTTTTTTCTTTATTTATAAATCTAGTAACTCTGTCTGTTATATGTTGAATATAGACAATTGAATACCAAAAATTATTATATATAAAAATTATTTATCTGTGTTTTAACTATTAAAAAAAGTATGATATTTCTAATTTGCATCTTCAAGAAATATGATTGATAGCCTAATTTATGTATTTGGTAATCCAAATAAATAATCGAGTCTTACCTTTCGAGTTATTTTATTTTTCACTATTTTTTTAGTGGTAATCTAGCAAATATTAATATTTAATGTCTAAATACATAATTATTCAAGTACATAAAAATATATGAAAAACTAAATAAGATTTATAACATATATAATTTAAAAATCAAATTTAAAATAAAACAGGAAGATCAAACCAAATAAAGAAAACGAAAGCAAAAGAAAATTCATCTATTAATTAATATGTTATTAAATGATGTGTTTTTTTTTTTTTTCAGTTTTCATTATATTTGATTGTTTGAACCACTATTGATCTTCTTTTATCGATTGTGGCTTCTTCATCATTTTTTATTATTCCTCATCTTTGTTTAGGTTAGTATTTCCTTAAAATAAATTTCAAATTTCTATTTACTTGGATTAAATTTCGTATTTTATCTCTCAAATCTATTTTGTTAATAGATTTTGATTGTTTTCTCTCTCAAATATGTTTTGTTGATTTTGAGTGTGGTTTGTACCCCTTTGTGGGTTTACTATTCTTTGATATTTTTTATGTATTTGTGTGCTATTTCTTTTTGTTGTCAATTGGAAATATAAAATGGATTGGTAATTTCTCTTATATAGAGGTCATATTTTCAAGTTTGGGTGATATTTTTATATCAATAGAGCCTGTTAGTGCTGCCTGTTACTCCATTAAAATTTGTTTAATCAACCTTTTCTGCGAGTTTGAGATGTTGTCAGTTTTCAAAAAGATACAAGTGCAAAAAGTTTTAAATGTCATATAATCTGAAGGACTCATTTTTTTCCGCCCAACTAAGATTATTTTCAACAAAGTACTCAATTTTTTCACATATGTATTTGTTATTATGATACTTCATTTTTATTACTTACTAATATATTATCATTTTATGTAAAAAAAAAATATATAATTCTCTTATTTAGAAGACCGTCTAAATGCACTTGAACTTTAATTTAGGGTTAATAATAATTTAGTCTTTATATTTTGACATATTAGACAATTTAGTCCTTGTATTTTTAATATTATACTTTTTTGTCTAGTCTCTTTTTCTTATTTGATAATTTAGTCGTTTCAAGAACTAGAGTGTTGAATGTTCCAAAAAATTGACTAAACAATTAAATATTTTAAAACAGAGAAATTTAAAAGTTGAAAATTTTTGATAAATATTAAATTTTTAGTCCTTTTTTTTAAAATATTCAATAAATTAATCCTATAATTTTTATATATTATACTTTTTAATCCTTGAAATGACTAAAGTGTTTAACGATTACAAAATAACAAAACTAAAAAAAATAATATTAAAAATAAAGGGGATAATTTATCTAATTTGCCAAAACAGAGGGACTGAATTATAATTAATCCTTTAATTTGTGAATATAGGATATCATTATATATACATACTGAAATCATTCCCTATCAATTTAACATAAAATATTATTTTTATAATTATATTTACATTCTAAACCGCGTAATAATTATTAGTGACATAATATGACTACTAACAATAACATTCAACCCAATAAATTACATTTGAAAGAAAAACACATAATTTATTTGTTTTATAAATCAATTTCATTCCTAATATTTATAAAAAAATTACATTTTATACATTTAATTAAAAATTTATTTTTTAATAAGTATATTTACTAATATTAATTAGCTCAATAAAAAATATCATCTTATAAAATTTTATTAATAATTTTATTTAAAATTTCATAAAATTCATATTTGAATTGAAATTACGATTATAAAATTCATTAGCATCACATATATGAAATATAGTCCACTTTTAAATTTTGATTATTTTATTATTGCTTTAAGACAAAAAATAAACATTGTAAAAAAAAGACAAAAAAAAAATATTATGTGAATTATTAATAATGTTAGGTAATCATATAAATTAAATAAAATGGAGAAAAATTATAATAAAGATATATAAAAAAATTAAGAAAATTATAATTTTATTATTTTAAAAATTATTAATTTTATTGAGATTCATTAATTAAAATTTATTTAAAGGCGTTTCATTAATTACAATTAAATAATTAAGTTATGAACGTCAAATTTAATTAAAAAACATAAAATTTGTAAAAAAATATGGAGGCAATGTGGACGGAGAGAGTTTCTAAAATATATATATTTATTTAAGATTAAAAATAGTCTATTTTTCTAGAATAAAAAATAGTCTCATTGATGAGGGGCAAGTAAAAGGACATTAAGTTTACTTAAGGAGGAATGTTTATGGAGTATATAATAATTAAAAAAATTAATTCAGAAATTGCAATTGAATAATTAATAGTATGAAATGTATTTTCTCAAATCCATGTGCACCCAATTTTAGATTTGACAAACATAAAAGAACATAATTAAGGAGTTGAATTTTTTTTTTCAAAAAAAAAAAATAATAATGAAACATAACATGCATATATACTATACATGCATGCAATTACAAGTCATTGACTAAAGACTAATTATTGTAAACGAGTTAGTTGAAGAAAGAATGCTTGTTTATTTGGATATGGAGGAGGTCACTTATAGATCGAATAGCACTGTATGCTATATAATAGGGGTATAGTCTGCTCCTGAGCATTAAATTGATGCTAATAGTATGGATGCCAGAAATTAATTTTGACACCTCTATGTTTTATTATCTCTGTATGTAAAAAGTTGGATGATAAACTAGACCACATATTGATTGGTTTTTACCAATTAATAAAAAGGCATACAAATAAAAAAGAAAAAACCCTAAATTTGTGGCGATCATATGATTAAACCACTAATCCTCCAATCTAATAAATATTCACTTTGAGAATTATATCATCTCATGTGACAAGTTGGTGTTTGTGTGTGTATGAAATCAAATTTATTCAAATAAAGGTTGCAAAATTAAACGAAGTCAGCATATATTAAAGGGCAATTGCGTATTGATCTCTCTCACTATCATATAATTATACATATTTTATATATGTTTTCTAGAATATTTGGACTATATATAGAATAAATCTATTGAGGAATATTAATTATTCTTATGATAATAACAATTCCTTATCGATTAAAAAAGACAAGTATGGATTAAAAATATAATTCAACCCCTTTAATTTTCAACGAAACAAAGGTAGAGACTAGAAATCCATATGGGTGTTTGTGCATTTACATTTAATTAAATGATTAAAAGTACAGTAGTACAGACAGGAAGTCAAAATTTGTTTTGTGTACGTAATTAGCATACCAAATCACTTGTGTTTTTATATACTTGTATTAGACAAGTCAACTTCAAAATGAGTTTAAGGTCGGTTTGAATCATTTTAGCTTTCAATTTAATTTGTTTTTAAGATTATTATTATTATGGAGTACATGTCACTCATAATATTATAATGTTTCGTATAATATAATTTTGATAATGTAATACTGATTATATCATATTACATTATATCGAACATTTATAAACTTGTATAGATCGTAAATGATTAACTAAACCAATCAATTATGATTGAAATTTCGGGCATATTGAAACCAATTAGCCGATCAAGATGTAACATATCAATTTCGATTGAAACCAATAAGCTATCAAAGATGTAAAATCGCTTGTGTTAATCATATTATGATGTATGAATTATTATGGAGTTTTAATTTTTTTAGTACTAAAAGCGAAGATTTCAACTAAGGCTTTTCAGATAGATCGGGAGTACATCAATAAGTTATAATTATTTGTAATCAGGTTAATTTTTTCATTACTAACGGTAAAGGTTTTTTTTTTATGACGTCTTTTGCAGTTGTAGTTGTTAGGTCTTTAATAGTTAGGGTTTGGGTGTTTGGTTAACTCTAAAATTAGGAGATAATAATAGTTGGGAACCTCAAACAGCTATTGTTACAATAAGTTTCTATCAAGAACTTTTTCATTTCAACTGATAGTTGATTTAAATTAGTATTATATTAATTTTATTAAAATACTATTATATTTAACTCAATACTTAATATATAATTATAATTATATTTATACACTTATTGATAATTTTACATTGTAATCACAACTATTATTAAATTTTTACCAAACACTAACCCGAATCAACTATCAATTATTCACTATCAGCTATTAAGAACCGCTATTAACTATCTGCTAGTACGAATAGCTAAACCTAACGCCACTTAATCACTCAATAGGCTACTCTTTGTCGATAGGGAAGCAATTTAATAGCAAAGGTACAAGTGATTGGGGAGAATAGTTAGTGAAAATGTTGACTTTGGGAAGGTATAAATCAAGTAAAAATGATTGGGATTCACATGCAAATGGAAATGGGAAAAAAGGGCTATTTGAGATAATAATGAATCTAATGTCAGGCCGGTCCCACTTTACTTATGATAGTACTCTTAAGTGGTGCAATATAATTGGTTCGTTTACCAAATGGTTTGAGTGGATAGCACATGGGAGGGAGAGTGAGAGCTTATGGATGTTGACATCCTTCACTAGCTCTTGCATTCTTTTTACCTTATTGGTTCATTTCATGATCTTTTACTTTGAATCCATCCGTTCATTTTCTTTGTTCATTTCTTATTACTATATCTTTTTTAATTCTTTACATTTTAAACAGCATGCTCAGGTTAAAGTTTGGTGTTGATAGTTTGATAGGTTGTGTTTGATAGATTAAAGTATGTTTAAGTTAGTTATAAAGTATGATTACTGTAGTTTAATAATATATAAATAATATTTTAATCTAACTAATCTAACCCATTAAACTATTAACACCAAATTTGAATCTACTCAACTCTAAAAAAGCGTAAAAAAATCTAAAAGACTGAGTTAGTAATCTACCTTGGGTTGAGACCCAAGGTACTTATAACTATGTCTACAATGGATTATTGCTTTACCAACTGTGTCACCCCACTCCATTCGTTCAATGTTTATTTTAATCCCCTTTTTCAATTTTCTTTTAAAGTAGAATATATATATGTCAAACTTAATAAGGCAGGCTTATGAATTTCGAGCGGGGCATTCTTCCCATATATATATACATATATAATTCCCTTTTTGGACAAAAACAAATCATTCATTATGCCTAATTTGTTTTAAGATTGATTAGAATTATACCTAATTTGTTAATCTTTTAGACTAAATTCAAATTTTAAACAGTCAAAAGTTTAAAAGAAAGCTTATGTTAGAAAGTGAATGGATTGCTCAAAGTCCTAATCCACATGCATTCATCTATACATAATTAAAATTTCTTTAGCCCCCCTATTGCATATATACAACAAAACAAATACTTACAACTCATTAATTTGTTAAAGATTTAAAAGACACTCTTTTGATCAACAACTACCTTCGAAGAATCAAACGTTGGAAGAAAGAACAATTTGATGAGATTAAAAGCGAGATAAAATTAGGCCGCGACTGGGAGGGAGAGTAGTAATTGTCTGCGTGCGGCTCGAGATTTCTGTTTCTGTGTGCCCCATTTACAGTTAAAGCCCGCTGATTACGGAGTTTTTATTTTTACTAATTTTCATTTAATTCGCAGATGGGTCTCACACTCACTCCCCCACGTTGGATGCCCTTTTCTTTGCTGTCATCCAATTATGGACCCCACTCTAAAATATTGTTGAAATCACGACCGCTCATCCCGCCAAAACTTCTGCTCCAACGCGTATTTACTCTTTTTATGTTGTACTCGATTCGTACTCTTTTTATTTATTTATTACACGTATATAATAATTCCACGTATTTGCTTCTTAAGTGATGTCACGTTATATAAGCATGTATGCACAGTAGCAATGTGGACCCAATTGAAAAATAAAAAATAAAAAGAGGGTGTTTTATGAATATTCCTCTTCATTTTACTTTTGTCCTGATTTTATTCAATTTTCCCAATTCTTGACATCTTTGTTAATATAGTGCGAATGGTGGGGCCAACACGTATTCTTTGTTGGTTATTGGGGTAGATTTTTAATTTTGTTCTAAATCAATATCAGTTTTTAGTTTAATACAACTTAAAAATTATAACTCATTTTAAATTTTATATGACTAATGTTTACTTAATTTCATTCATAAATTCAATCGCTATTCATTTCTAAACAATGCCTTTCCTAATAATATTTGTATTTCTTTAATTATATGTCAATTGTGAAATAGTTTGAGTAGGGTTGAGTATTTCGATTAAACGAGTACCAAACTGAACTGAAATTGTAGTTTTTGATTTACCGAACAAGGATTTTTCACCATCGAATGATGAACTAAAATTTTTCGGTTAACCGATAACCCATACTAAAAAATTTCGGTAAAAAAAAAACTGAACGATTATTGAGAATATCAAAATTTTTAAACAGAGCAGAAGTTCCTAGTGTTCAGATGAATAACTGAATAAAGCAATGAATAGAGCTCGGTTTTTATAAATCAAAATAGAGGCAATAAATGCAGAACTGAAACAAACAAGATCAAAATCTTAAACTAAATAGATCAATAAAACCTCAAAAGCAGGCAAAGAGAAAACTGGACAAGCCAAATTGTAAAACAATTTCAGAATGTCCAAGCAACCACTAAAAACCAAAAATCAAAACCTAAAACTATTCATTATATATATATATATATAAGAGATCATCATAAAGCACGACTTTGGTAGTTGAAGCGTAATATAAAAACTCATATGATATTTTTAGCTTTTAAAAAATTTATTTCAATTTAAAAAAAAGGTAAATTTATATAGATGACTTTGACGGTTGAAGCGTAACATAGAAACTCACACAATAGTTTTAGCCTTCTAGAATTCGAGATTTTGAAAGACTTACGCGTTATAGAAATTTGAGAATTCACGTGTTTTTTTACTTAATCCGTCGTATTATTTCTGTCGTATTATTTGACGCTAAAAGGCAATTTTGTGGATAGTTAATACTCTTTAGTTTTTTTTTTCCTACTCATGATCCAATATAATTTATAAAGTTGGAACTCTTTCAATATAATGGCTGCGTATTTCAATAAACATTACAAATTAACATTTTTATCGTTAACTAACAAATTAACATTTACATATAACAAATATTGTAAAATACCAACAAATTAAAATTAATTTCCAAAAACAAATTGTGCCTCTTTTTTTTTTGCCAAAGATATAATTTCATTTATATTATTTTAAAATATTATAATTGATTAGCTCTAATTTGAGCAAACCTATTATAAAAGAAATTGTCTTAAAAAAAACAAATTGTGCCTTGATCAAATATTGTAAAAAACCAATAAATTAAAATTAATTTCCAAAAACAAATTGTGCCTTGATTAGACGCGGAAGACGGAATATGGGCAGCAGCCTGTAAACGAAAAAACGGAAAATAAAATTATTTAACACACTTGCACCAAAGAGCGAGTAGGAAACGATCCCCAATCAAGTGGGAGAAATAAGCTTGTAAATTTCGGTAGACCCCACATATATCCGTATAAAGGAACAACACAATTGGAGCGTGTAAAACAGAAGCCAAAAGAGAGTGTGTAAAGGAAAAATAACAGCAGAAAACCCCATTTTAATTTTCACACAGTCGCACATGAAGAAGAAGAAGAAGAAACAGACCCCTCCCTTCTGTTTTTAAAATAAAATTCCAATTAATACCCCTCTGCCCCTCTTTAAGTACTCTACCTTCCTCTTCCTCACCTCCTCACATTTCTCTGCTAACTCTCTCTCTCTGTCTCTCTTTCTCTCTCTAGAATTAGTGCTTAATTAGTTAGTGAAAAAATGGCAATGGTTAGTTCGTTTTCCATTGCTATTCTAGCAATGTCACTAATGTGGGTAGCTACTGAAGCTAGAATTCCAGGCAATTACATGGGTGGTTCATGGCAATCTGCTCATGCCACCTTCTACGGCGGCGCTGATGCTTCCGGCACCATGGGTATGTCATAATTATAATTTATAGTAAAATGTGATTTAGTTAGTGGGAAAATAAGTTTGAGATCTAATTGTTTGTGGGTTTTTACAGGAGGAGCTTGTGGATATGGCAATTTGTATAGCCAAGGGTATGGAGTAAACACTGCAGCATTAAGTACAGCTCTGTTCAACAATGGATTAAGTTGCGGTGCTTGTTTTGAAATTAAATGTGCTAATGACCCAAGCTGGTGC
>CATIWJ010313607.1:0-34139 GCA_949640765.1 Croton laevigatus
TAATTATGTACTACCTCCGTTTCAATATTGGTGAGACTTTAGGGTTTTTTGTTGTTTCAAAATAGTTGAGACTTTTGATATTTTGGGTGTAATTAGGACGATTTTGCCCTTTGTCTTGTAGTGAAATGGAGGGAAAAGAAATAATTTTTTAGTACATATAAAATTTAAAAATTTTAAAAAAATAATTGTTTAATAGTAAAAGACAAATGTACAACTAAAAAGTTGGAGAGAGAAGAGAGAAAACACTGACATGATGTGCACATGCGTGTCCTTAGAGACAAGAAAAGAGAGAAAACGCATGGATCAAGAAAAAAGTTGGTATGAGTGTCAGATGTGCAATAAAATGGATGCATTTTGTGAGAAATGCAGCCAATATCTGCAATACATTTCGCATAAAATAGTGCATAATGTCTGATATGCACCCAAAATATATATTGAGTGGATAAATAACTGACATTAAAGAGGGATTTTTTTTTCTCTGAATAATTTGCTATCTCTCCAAATGTTTCTTGCACGAAATGGGAAAAAAGCATACCATATTATGCACCCAAAACATTTGTTTTAAGTGGAAAAATAACAACGGAAAAGGATGAAACTTTTTTTTCCATGATTATTTATTCTGCAGAAACGGTGGGAAATGAAAATTTAGAATCCCTCAAAATTTTTTTGCAGATAGTTCACTAAAATCATACCATTTAAAACTCAACTACAAACCCTCTACCCTAGTGTTTGAATATTTACTCCTCCTTGAAAATAGCTAAAAAAACAACCACAAACCGCCCACCTAATTAGCCTAAACGCCACATCTAAAATTAACTTCAAAAATAGTGAGCAAAAGAAAGGATATGGCAAAAAAAAATCTGAAATCAGTGCGAATGGAGAGTGAAAGAGAAAAAAATTCATGAGCTGCATCTTATTTCCCATTCATTTTCTAGTATGATGTGGTATATTGAATAGATTTCATTGTATTTATAGGATAAAACATTTCTGTAATTTCAAAAAACCACTTTTGTAAATTTTGCAAAATTTTTTTGTTTGTTGGTGGGAAACAGGGGCATAATTTTGGGTACATTTCCTGTCAACATATTCGCCCTTTTATTTGCATCAGCCCCGCCATACTTCAAGTTGCACCCAAGTACAAAGGAGGCAAAATCTTCAAAAGATTCCCACCTCCTATTGCCATCAAATCTCGATCTAACACGCGCCCATGCTCCCTGACATCAGTACTGTTTTTGGCAGACAGTGGTTCAGTTATTAACATTATCTCTCTTCCTTTTTAAGGGTATTTTGGGGAGAAAACTTATAAGGAAATTTTGGGTGGAATAGTGAAAGTCTCACCATTATTGAAACGGAGGTAGTATTATAAATTATATATGATTACCAATTCAACTGTACAAATTATTTTTATGTTTAATTTGTAACATAGTTAAATTTTGAATTTGTTATCCATTGCTTTTGATTTCGAAATTTAGTTTAGAAAATCCAATGAGTGATTTTGAAAATAGGAATAATAGAAATGGAGAGGTTCTCAATTCCCTGATTTGAAAACTATAGAATTATCGTAATATAATAAAAAAGTGATTCCTAGAAATTAGCTTTAGTTATTTTATTTTATAAGATCAATTCAACTTATTAATAGTACAAATTAATAATCACAAATTGACTAATAATGTATGACTAATAACTCTTATGGCTTCTCAACAAATTGAAATTTTGGAAATTTAATTAGGTTTTTTCAAAAAAAATTATGATTATATTCCTGTGTTTTTATTTAATTGACTATTTTCTCCATGTATTTTTTAAATTACTATTTTATCCATATATTTTATAAAAATTATATTATTTTTTCCTTTCTGGCTAGAAACTGTGATAGAAATTAACAAGTCATATCTTATCTAAATTGTTTCTTTGTCCCGATTACAAATATGATATTAGTTTTAACTGAAATAATATATATATTTGCTGGAAATGCTAAAATATCATTTAATTAAAGGATTGATTTTTTAGTTTTTCCGCATATTATTGTTGTTTCAGTCAAAACTAATATCATATTTGCAATCAAGACAAAGAAATGATTTAATCCTGACATGACTTATTAACTTTCGTCATCGTTTCTTGTGAGAAAGGATATAATAGTATATTTTTTAAAATACAGACAAAACAAAACAATTAATTTTTTTTTAACAGAACAAAAAAGTTAATTTGAAAAAACACACAAAGAAAATAATCAATTAAGTGAAATTACAGAGATATAATCTCTTTTTTATTTATAAGATTGTCTATTCAACTTGTACAATGTGGCCACTTATAAACTTTAGGCATGCTGTCGCATTCTTAGAATTTTTGAAAATTAGGACAATACGTCTATGGCAAACTACATGAAACCTGCCCATTAATTGTAATTTTAAGTCGTGTGGTTGTTAATTAATACTACTATTTAAATGTTAAGAAAGTGTTTAACGTTGATTGTCCAACATTCTCTTAACATCTAACTACTATTAATCAAAGAGTTGAAAGTTAAAATAGCAAAGTTTATTCAACAATAATTAAAGAGGAATGAAAAGAAGAAGTCATATGGTAAATTAATTGAAATTCAAACAATTGTGGACTAAAATAATCACTTTGACTTTTCATTTTCACCTTAAAAGGATTAGGTTCTTAATTGCAAGCATTAAGTATTGCTTTTTAGGGATTGTTAGAAAGGTGTTGTAGCTATTTGTGTGGTTCCAAGTTGTTGTAAGTTGCAACAGAAGAAACAAACACATTTGTAAGCATTTTAGTTACAACATATCTATCATCGTAATAAAAGAATAGTTCAATTGTTTATGTCGTTTTCTTATTCCAACTTTATTCCATAGTTCAATTGTTTATGTCCTTTGCGAATTCAACTTTATTCTCGTTCTTTATAAGAGAAAGGCTAGCTGCAGTCACTTTTAAAAGTGATTAAATAATTGTTCTCTCATTGGTTAGAAACAGTTTAATGTTGTTGTGCATTTACTAAGATAAACAAAAGTCACAAAAATTACACACAGATAGCTTAATTTGGCGCATCGAAGGTAGGTAATGCTAACCATGGCTCGGTTCACGGTTCTTGAACCTCAACCAAACCATTGTTCGATGGTTTTAGTTACATGAATAATTAATTTCTATTTTAGTTGAGGTTTGGTGATGGTTTGTGATAGTTCAAAACTGCTAGTTCCTTTGGCCGGATTGAACCTGAAAATAGGAATGCAAGAATTATTATAAAAAATATGAAAATAACTGTTAATATTATAGTTTTATAAATGTAAATAAGTGTGAGGATCTGTGGAATATGAGGAAGTGATTTTTCATATAATCTATATGATAGTATGGATTATTAAATAATGGCTAAACCCCTTGAAATGGATTATGTTTTCAAATAATTAATGTAATGAAATTGCATCATATATGTTTCATCAACATGGAATCAATATCCATATAAAAAAATGGAATTAATGTCTGAAATTTCTATTTATATATCCAAAAAAAAAAAAAAAAATTTTATTCAATTCCTCATATTTTGAGGTTTTTATTCCTCTTTTAAGTGAGTTTTTATTTTTTATTTATTTTTATTGGAGTTAACCACATATTAGATTATTGTCATGTTATTTTATGTATTAGTAAGTGGTGCAATATTCATTGTTCTGAATATAATGATCGTGCATTTATAATTCTTATATTATGAAACTCGTTGAAAAATTCAAATGTCAAGTCACGGCTGTAGATTGAGTGAGAAAAAATATGTTTTAAGTTCATATAATATATTAAATCTATAAATGAGATAGTATTGCATTTTTTATAAATGGAATTTTTCAAAAAAAAAGGGGGAAAACTTATAATTTTTAGTTGTGTTTTAAATTTCTCTAACCAACGAAAAAAATTTAATAAATAAATCAAAAATTTCAATTCCACAAAATAGCTAAATAATTGTTTAAAGATTGTGGCTTGCCATTCAAACTCGATTGAAATCAATACGATAAGTTCACTTTAACCTTATTATGAAAGGTATTTTGTTATAGCAAAAAAAAAAGGAAAAAGAAAAAAAAATGAAAGGTATTTTGAACCTACAAAAAATTTTACATCAGCATAAACTTGTATGCTTAATTTTGGAGTCTAAATGTCATTTTCTTTTTAATGATTATTAAATTCTATCAAATGAACAAATTCATTTTTCAAAGAAAACCAAAATTGAGGAATGTGATAGCTTACATTTTTCTTGTTGTTGGGAAATTTTAAGGAATAGCACACTTTGCATTTTTCATTTGAAAAATAGTACAATTATTTTATAATTAGTGAATTAGTATTTTTTTATGCTTTTATTTTTTTACCTTTATTTTTTTATATTTTTCAAAAAATTAGAAAAAAAATCAAAACTTTTTCAGTTTAATTTTCATCCAAATTTTTAGTTGCCTTTTTCTATCCAATCACCGTCTGGAATGGCCAGCCGTCGTCACTAGTCACAAGCCCAGGAGACAACAATCTCAATTGGCACGAGAGCTCCAGCAAATGGTGGCTAGAATGGCCGGAATCTTCATTGAAGCTTCCATGGTCGCAGCTTGCTGACCAACTTCCGAGCTCTTCAGGTTATCATCTACAAAATCTAAAGACATAATCGGACTCATCTCTTCAAAAACTTTAATTTGATGTAATATTTTGCTCCGATCTATGCCCTTTTTTGGTGGCCAAAGAGAGAGAAAAGAATTGTATTTTGCTTTTTTTTTTTTACTGCATATGGTGGAGTCACGAGAAAGTATGGTTAAATTTGGAATCTATGAATCAAAAACTTTCTGATGATATATGATTTGTTAGGTTTTATTGCTGTTAAAATTTTTCGGTGACTAGCTACGAGTAGGGTTTATTTGATGAAGAAGACGAAGATGACAGTAAAATTTAGTAAACTTCAATAACAATCAATAAAAATTGAAGAATATTGATTTTTATATCCTTAATCATTTTTTTTTTGTATCTTATTGATTCTTACATATTCATATTGAGTATAAAGAATATAATCCAACAAAAATATTATTGATTCTTAATGATTTTTTTATTCTTATTGATTTTGGCGTATTCATATTATTTGAATAAACTTCAATGACAATCAATAAAAATAAAAAGTTCAATAAACATCAATAAAGATTAAAATAAAAAAAAGGGAATTCATTTATTTATGATGTTTATTGATTCTTATTGATGGTTACTGATTGCATTTACATGTACTGAACCTTTTATTGATTTGTTACTGATGTTTGTTGATTCTTATTAAAGTTATATTGATTCTTATTGATATTTATTGACATTGCCTGATTCTTATTGAATCTAAAGAATATAATAAAAAAATGCATAAAAATTGAAAGATTCACGCTAAAAAATCATTATGAATTTTTATTGATTATAAATGATATTGATTTTTCTGGATTCTTATTGAACTTTTATTTTCTACTGATTGCTACTAATTATTATTAAGGTTTTTTTTTATTGCTTGTTATTGATGTCTATTGAAATTTATTATCACCTTCATCTTCTATATCTTATAAACCCTAGCTACTACTGGTCACTGAAAAATTACAATGGTGATGAAACTTAACAAATGATATGTCATCGGAAAGGTCTTAACATGTAAATTCCAAATATTGTCCCCTTTTCTCATGACTCTGTCGTATGTAATAAAAGAGGTTAAAAAAGCCAGTTTTTTCGCAAAACGATGATCGAAAAATGGCCACATCACTGGCCGAACCATACCAAATTTGAACGAGCTCAAGAAGGCTAGTCATTTCACTGTATTGCTGTAAGCCTCCCACTGTAACCTCCTACGGAATACTCCGAGCCTCCCACAAAATACTCCAAGGCCTATGGAATCCTTTGAAAATCCGATTCTGACTTAAGGATGCTAAGGGCACTCCCCTTTTCTTTCACACATACACTTAGGGTTCGTTTGGGTTTACCTAAAGCATGCTGGCACTCAAACTGGAAGCTTACCTGCCTTTCAAAAGTAGAAACGGAGAAGGATTGACCTCCTTAGAAAGAATACATTCCAAATGTTTCAAAGAATGGAGAAGAAGAATGATGATTTTGTTTTGGTCTTCTTGTTTCATTTCTCTAAACGAATGAAAGAGGAAGAAGTTACGTTGGCTTCTGATTCTCTCTTCTGTTTTCAAAAACTCATTTTGGAAAAGCAAGAGAGAACTTACGTTCTCTTCTTTACGAATGGGAGAGTCCTAAAAATAAAAAATCCAGACTATAATAGGGGAATATAATACGTCATACATTTTCTATTTTCTTCTAAAGACAAAACGTAAGAGTTTAAATAAGATATGGCTTGAATTTCGGCTTCCTTTCCAAAAAGCAATTTGAAATTCATATGCCATCTTCTTTTCCTCTCATAAGCCGTATATGATAAGGATATATGGTTGGTTTGGTTTGATTTGAAAAATCAAACCAGAATCAATCTAATTTAAAACCCTTAATTAGACCAAAAAACAAATCAAACCAATTTAGGGTTCAAAATCCATTAACAGACCTGGTTTTAATTTAATTAAGATTTAGTTTAATTAATTGAACCATTCAATTAATTGACCAATTGGGCTTAATTAAAATCAAGCTTCCAGGTTTAACCCGTGCCCTAATAACGTATGCGATCCTGAAGGCCCGTTTAATATTGGCAATGAACTCAAATTACATTTAAGTCTATAAGTTATAATTGGTCTCTAGCAAGATGTTATAACTACCCAAATTGAAATTGAGTGTCAATTAATCGAATCGACAAAGCCTATAATAATCTTATATAACTATTTGCCAATGATATCAATGTTTAGCATAAGGCATGTCCTTGGTCACTCTTATTCTTGCTAATACATTTTATTGATTCTCCAGTGATACTGACTAATTCAGATAGATGCATAACACTTATTATCCTATCTGGGTATGCACATACAATATTCAATCTCACTAATCAAATAGTCAGTGATATTTCCTTCTCATAGAGAGAGTGGCAATTCCTTCACTTTACTTATATTCCCTAGCGCAGTTCCTGGTATACCTAATCATACCCATATTTGCAACTATGTTACGGGTACGTTAGGCAATAGGTCAAAGCATACGAGAAACTACCTGAGAACCCATAGGAATTTCAGGTCTAGATATTTTAGTATAAGCATTGCATGAGAAATACTTATGACTTTTTCATGTAGTATTCTCCTTAGGTGGATTGATCCAGTACACTGTTCTCTAACATGTACTATATATCTCTAATCGATATCCCATATTTTATGACCCCTAAAACAGGATCATCTCATAGAGTACAA
Organism: Croton laevigatus; assembly: GCA_949640765.1. Classification (NCBI taxonomy): domain Eukaryota; kingdom Viridiplantae; phylum Streptophyta; class Magnoliopsida; order Malpighiales; family Euphorbiaceae; genus Croton; species Croton laevigatus. The sequence goes on from CATIWJ010313607.1 coordinate 7,323, forward strand.
ACTAGTCTTAATTTATTACCACTCGCATGATAAGAATCGACTAGGGATATTTAGAACAGTATTTCTTTTACCGCTTTAGGTTTTACTATCCAGATCATGCATCTGATAACTAAAGCATAATTACTATTAAAGAAAATTCATCAAATTACATTGCGCAAGAAATACAAAATGATGAATTAAATTATCATTAATTAAATATCCAGATACAATGAGTTGGGGGCTAGGGCTAACACTAACAATCTCCCATTAGCACTAGTCTCAATCTTGCATAAGCAAAAGACATAACATGATCCTCATACTTAGGCCTAACTAACTACTTGGTCAATGGATTTTCAACAATACTCTTGCCTGGAATCTTGAAAAACTTGACATCTCCTATGTCAATATCATCTTTATGATATTTTCTGAGTATATGTTTGGATTTATGGTGTAACTGGAGCTCCTAAGCCTGCGCAATGGCTCCATTTGTTACAAACAAGTTCAATTGGACCTAGCACACTTTAGTCCAGTAATGAACTTCCCAATTCCAAATAACCTTTTATGCTGTTTTCGAAGCAACAATAGACTCAGTCTGTAATGCTCGTAAACCCCGATTAATGGTATCGGGGGACCTATTGTAAAATTTACTAATAATAATAATAAAATATAATAATAATAATAATAATTAAATAAAAATAAAATAATATAAAAAATATATAAGATAAGAAAGAAGTTATGAGCCGTAAAACGTTTGGTGGAGCGGCTGATTATAATTAATTTAGGAAGTGGAATATAAACAAAGAAAACGGAAGGAAACGAGACAGGAAAATATACCGAAAACCATTTAATATTTCAAATTTTGAGTTTAAATTACTTGTGATAAATCCAAAAACTAAGATTGTAGAGTTGTAGATTGAGAAGAGAGGATCAAGATTCACGTAAGAAACTTACCGTTTGGTCGCCGGAAACCGTCGTACGACGCGGTCAAAGCTGAAGTTTGGGTGGTCAAACCGAACTTCCAGCCGATATTTCTCCGTCTCTGTTAGCTCGCCGACCGAGCTAGGACCGCCAACAAGTCAGTCTCGTTGAAAGGAAGCCGTAGGTACCGGCCTTACCGCCGTTGGTTACCGGAAACTCAAATGGGCCTCGTGGGCTGGTGTTGCAGCGGCGAAGAAGAAACAGAGGAAACGAAGAAGGAGATTGAAACACAGGAGAGGTGTGCGTTTCATTCAAAACGGCTGAGTTTTGGGACAAATTCAGAAACGGTCCCTCCGGTTTGCGCCGCGTCTCAAATAAGTCCAAAAATTAAAGATCAGTCCCTGAAGTCGTTTTGGCTGTACATTTCAGTCCGAAATTTCAGTTTAGCCCGAAAACTTTGGTAAATTACGTTCTGGTCCCTCCGCGTTTTATACTTTGACCCCAGAAGTTACTTTGGCTTTTCAAATAGGTTCTAAATTTCCAAAATACCCCATAAACTTAATTATTTAGTGCTTTTTCGTCCAATTGAGTATAAAATAAATTATTTTGTGGATATTAAACATTTAGGGACCCAAATAAAATTATAAAAATTATTAGAAATACATAGATAATATTATTGGAACCCAAAGAATTATTTATCGGATTTATTAAATATTTAAATATTATTTTTAGGACCCGAAACTACCGACGAGCGTGGAAATTAAAGAGATATACGCGTAGGGCTATTTACGGACACTTTACAGGTTTGGTACTAATTTACTTTAAAGTATTTCGTTCGGTATTATTAGTATTTGAATTAAATTTGACTTTTAATATTTATTTGAGTATTTAATATTTTTACTGCTTTGAATAAATATTTTGATGGATACTTGAACGGGTGTTCGAGCCATATATAAATGATTGTTAAATTTTTAATATCGACGCGGTATTCGCAGACGCGATGACACCAGCGTGATAAAAATGAATAGTATTTAAATATTGAAGTGAAATATGGAATTTCATGAAATTGATATTTTTGTGCAATTGCTATTGAAAGGAATTATTGAAAAATGAAATGGTATTTTATACTCTACTTGGTATTGGACCTTAATGGTAAGTATATGTCGACATATGGGCAAAAATTCCTGTACAGGTGATAATGAAAAATGTGATATTGAACTAAATGCTGAATAAACGGGCATAACTACGGGTTATGACTCGTAAAATGAAATACGGGCGTATCAGTGGAATACGGCCCCATTGATTGAAAAATCGGCGTATACGGAAAATACGACCGATACACACAGCCCTTGGTCTTATCCTTGGAATCCAACAAAAGTCAGTAGAGTAAATATATTTATTGTTTGAACTGATATATTCTTTGATCTGTGAATTGTATTTTGATAATTGTTCGGTGTTTATTAAATCTCTTACTGAAATGAATTCTTGAAATGAATTTGTCAATTGGTTTTAAACAATTATGTACTATATATCTGTACCCACTGAGCATGGAGTTGCTCAGCGAGTTATTTCTGTAACTCGCAGGTCCGTTTTTAGATGGTTCAGAGTAACAGCAATTGCCGGTCAGTTCCCAGAAGGCGTACGTTATGGAGCAACCTTTTGTTTAATATAGTAGATGTTTGTGTATAAATAAACAATAGTCTTACCTTAATATTAAGCAGATAATATGTAAATTAAGACAGTTAGTTTTTGTCATGGATGTTTTTACCTAATGTGTAATATTATGGAGTGATAATATGTAATATATAAATGTTTAAATAAGAGTTTAGTGGTTTGTGACAACTCAGCTTGTCTTATACGTAAGGCGATTTGGGGTGTTACACAGTCTTTGTAGTAAAATCGGCCACGGTGTCACTGTTCAAACAACACAAAAATTCTCGACTAGGATCGAGAATTTTTGCACAACATCCAACCTAGTACATAGCACACATGATAAGACCTATTACCAAAACACATTGGCCTTTACTTATGTATTCCACTTGTTTTTGTGTTAAAGGACAATCCATCTTACCAAAAATAACTCTCTATTGTAAAGGAACGATTCCTTTCTTGGAGGTTTCTATACTGACACACTTCAATATCTTATCTACGTACTTTTTTGTGATTTGTTGTGACTTAGTTCTAAGAACCGCTTTGATCTATCTCTATAGATCCTAATATCCAGTATTAGCTTGGTTTCTCCTAAGTCTTTCATAGCAATACCTACCTATTGTTTGACACTTAACAATGTTAAGATGTCGTTTCCTATGATTAGGATGTTGTCGACACATAAGAATAAAAATGTTATTCTGCTCCCATTAGACTTCTTATTCACACAACTCCTTGTGTAATGGATTCGATTTTCATAACTCCTTGTAAAATTGTCTCTATTTTCATACTATCCTTTACAGGAATTTATGGGTCTTAAACTTCTTTAAGTTGTACTTTTACTCCCACTGTTCTTCTTAGAATTAAACTCATTTTTTTAAGAAAATAGCCTCATGAGCAACAAACACTTTGTTCTCGTTTTGGTTAAAAATAGTATCCTTTTGTTTCCTCAAGATACTCCACAAATAAGCACTTATCGATTTTGGGCACTAGCTTACTAAATGTTAACCTTTAACATAAGATTTGCAACCCCAAATTCATAGGAAAGACATATTGGGCTTACTCCCAATCCATATTTCATATGGCATCTTTTTAACTACTTTAGTAGGAATACTACAGTCTCAAGGGTATAACCCCAAAAAGATGTTAGAAGATCTGTTTGACTTATCGTCGAATGAACTATATCTAATAAGGTTCTATTTCCCCATTTAGACATGCCATTCCATGATGGCATTCCTAGAGGAGTGAGTTGTGAAATAATTCCACAATTTTTGAGACAATAGTTAAATTCTTAGCGTAAGTATTTGCCACCTCAATCATATCGAATTGCTTTAATACTTCTAGTCATTTTCACCACGCAAATAAGATTCACATGTATCATATAATTTGAAATTAAATGATTTAAGAATTCCGTCTCTATGGTATCTTAATATGCGTTTCTTATTTACATCTCGCAAACGACAATACCAGAAATTTATAGGGTTTAACTAGTTTGTTTTAACCTTTTCATATCAATGTAATAAATAGACTTATTGTTTTTTAAGTTTAGAGAATAAAAGTCATTACTAAGGAAACCATTACCATAAAATAAACCTTTATTATTAATGAAAATCACATTATTCTTAATAATGAAATAAAAACCATTAATATCTAAACAAAAAAAAATTATTCCTATTCGTAAATAGAATAAAATAATAATAATTCTTCCAAAGAATTTACAAGTCCAAAAGGTGAAAACAAAGAAAAATCGCATATCTCTAAGGCCGCATCTCTTTCTGTTGTCCCTAACTCTTAAGACGACTTCACCTTCCATCAACCGCCTCCTATTTCTGAGCCCCTGCACATTTGAACAAATGTGAGAACTACATCTAGTATCTGATACCAAGATGTAGAAATAGAAAGGTTGAATTCAATAACAAAGATACTTAAAGCAGCGGAAGTTGAACATTCCTTTTTTAGTTCTTCCAAGTAAAGTGGGCAGTTCCTCTTCCAATGCCCTGGTTGGTGGCAATGATGGCAAGTGCCTCTTTCGAAGGTTTGGGCTCAGGTACTTTGGGCTTCTTTCCTTTAGCTTCAAGTCCTACATTAGCTTTGGCTTTACCTTTATCCTTCCCAATTCCGCCCTTCCCCTTTTGAACCATCAGAATAGGCATAGCCTTTTTAATGTTTTGCTCAGCATCCTTAAGCATGCCGTGCAATTCAGTGATAGACTTATCCATCGCGTTCATGATGTAGTTCAACCTGAACAAACTAAAGCTATCTGGAAGTGATCCTAAGATCAAATCAATAGCTAAGCTCCTGGGAATGGCTACCCTAAGCTTCTCAAGAGTATCTATATACCCCCTCATCTTAAGGACATGGGAACTCACCAAAGTCCTAGCAGCCATCTTACAAGTTACAATCCACCAACATTTAGTAGTATTATACCTCTAGTGTTGGGTCCTCGCTTGAAACATTTCCTTGAGGCTGGCCCAAATTTGATAGGCTTCACTGTCCTCAAACTGCTTTTATAGCCCTGGACTCATAATCAATAATATAAGGCATGTCACATCGTTTGAGTTGTTTTTTCTTTTCTCAAAAGCCGCTCTCACAGTTGTAGAGGCAGTGTTCGCAAGTTCATCGGGTAAGGGTTGTTCAAGGACCTCTAGCTTTCTCTCTTGTCTGAGAACTATTCTCAATTCAAAACCAATTGATGAAATTTGTTTCTGTTGTGCTAAGTTTACCAAAATCCATACGGTTTGATTATTTGACAAAATTACTTAGAATTGTCAAGGCAATAACTTTATTTCAAGTGTTTGAATGTTGTTTCAGAAAATGAGAAACTAGCCAAAAAGAGACAAAGTCAAAAATCAGGTAAAAAGAATGAAGCTCTGTTTCGGGCACAGAAGTCGTGCCCATGACTAAAACAACTTAATACTTTTAGAAGTCTGAAATGTACTAGAGGAGGTCATCATGCTCGCGACAAAGGCATCGCGGTCAAGAAGAATCCTTGTAAGGGCGTCGTGCCCACGACAAACTGGGCACGCTTGTGACTAAAACATGTTGAATTGATCAAGAGTTCTCAAAAGTTCCAGGAGACCCTACAACGCTTGCACCCAAAGCTTAGTGCAAGCCTGAAGAACTCTCACATTAACATCACGCATGAGATAATAATAGAGCGCTCATGACATCCACACACCAGATGACCTTGCATGCTGAAACTACCATGTCGCATCCACGACTGACCTCTCGTGCTTGAAATTGTACGGAAGTCAGAGCCCATGGCTAGTGCATGAATTGAAAAGCTGTTACAACAGGTAACCATTAAAGCCTGTTCAGAAATCTTTGTAAGAGGTCGTGCCTGCGACAATGGTCACGCCCGCTACAAACACAAGATTTCCTAAGCAGATTTTGAAATATTCTTTTCAATGGATAGTTCATTAAATGTCGGTATAAATACTCACTTAAACTGTCTTAATGAGGTTACACAACTATTAAAATTAATTATTCAACAATCTCATTCAACTCAATCTTCATTTAATTATTTGTATTTAATTTTTGAGTGTTTGTTAGTTAAGTGAGCAATAAACGCTTCATTATTAGTTGTATCAGTTTAAGAGTGAGCTTTAAACTCTACTAAGAATTATTGTAAAGTTTGGGGTGATCTATAAACTCTAATTTTGGGGTGAACTTGTTAAAACTTCTTGTAATTTTCTTTTGTGGTTAGTGGAACCCAATTTTAGATAGAATTGGAGAAGTAGATGTAGGCAAAGAGTTTGCGCCAAACCACTATAAAATTCTTCTATTTTATCCACCAAATTCCGCTTCAAATTTTTTAAAAGTCACTAATTCACCCCCCCTCTTAGTTGCTAAGGGACCAACAGTTTTATTTAGTTTGTCCTTCTTAAGGACCGATCTCAGAGAAAATGTATTCGTGTTGTTGTTTGATGCCATTGTTTAACTACAAAGAAAATTGCAAGATTTTAATGTGAGAATTTAATTAATTACACCACAATATCAAATTAAAAATTCATTGAAATAATTTGTGTTAATGATTATTATGGACCAAGATCCATATTTCACTTCGTCCCAGCCAAGCTTTGGCTTTTCAACCAGAACTCGGTTATTTAGGTAGAAACTCTTTCTAATTATATTTCTATATGACTCTTGGATAAAATGGGATTAACACTTAATGTCAGGCACGATCCCATTATTTTCTTAGGGTCAGGACCCTCCTACCCATGTCAAGTCAAACCTATGTTTGAGCATTAAGCATAACAATATAATGCACCTACGCACACACGAGCATACGCTAGATATCAATTATCTCAAATCCCACTTCACAAGGATAATCTAACGCGCTTATGCATATGCGAGCATACGCTAGATCATCAATGATCCATAGTAATCGAACTAGGAAGGCAATTTAGAACTTGCTATTGAAGTGATTCATTTTAATTACGAGCTTATGTGACAATCGGGATTCATACATTCATGCATATTAATATATAAAGTAAATTGCAAAAATATAAACGTGACATATTATGGGCAATAGACCTAAAACTAAACCCTATATCTAATGCAAGCTTCTAGCTTCAGGCACCGTACTCGCCTTGGGCTCAATGGGGCTTCAATTTAGGCTTCAATCTCTATCGTCCTCTTCTCGAGCTCCTTGGAATTCTAATTGGGTTTTGGTCATTCATTTTATTACAAAGTATTTAAATTTAATAAAATCCTATTCTATTAAAAATAAAACTTTACAATAAAATAAACGAAGCATAGGTCGTATTTAACTTTACAACTTTTGTAAACTAGCCTATGATTTGCATTATGTAATGACATTCATTCCATCCATTCACATAATCTCAAACGCCGTATATATTTAAAATACCATAAATGAACATCAGTCACAATTTTAATATTAAAGCCAACCCATTAGAGAAACTGTATAATTAAAATTATAAACTAACCTAATAAAGGGTTTGGGTCCAACCCAACGGGCCAATTCATCGAATAAATTGTTTATAATTAATATTATACAATTAAAATGATTAAGTGCTAAAAATCCGTTTTAATCAGTTTCTCGATTTTTAAATTTTATATGTTGTGAAATTATGCTTTAATTCAAACATATAAACAAAATTACAATCATATTATAAAATTATGATTTTAACCCTTAAAATCATAGAAATTGTGATAACACACGTTATCATATAAATTATCACAATTATGCCCAAAAATTACCAAATTAATATAATTATACAAAAATTATCATATAAATTATCACAATTATGCAAAATTATAATTTAGTCCCTAAACCATACTTCATGCAAAATTACAATTTAACACTTAAATTTCAAATTTTACATAATATTTAGTACCTAAATTTTAATTTCATACAAAATTACAATATAACCCCTTAAATTTCAAATTTCGTATAAAACCCTAAAATCACATTTTATGAGCCTTACGGCTAATTAGGTTAATAAAACGTTGCTCTAATACCACTGTTGGGTTTCCTGCATACAATTGATGCAACAATTACTTAAATAGCAAGCAATGATAAGGCAACAAATGTAATAAAATGACTGAAAAACCTTCCTAGACCAGTTTTATCAACCTAATCAAATGTAGAGATGGTTAAAAGTTTATCTCTTAAAGCATGTTTTTCACTAGATCGTTGTAAGCCTCCCACAGAATATTCTGAGGCTCATACGAAATACTTCTAGCCTTCCACAGATTGATGTAACCTCCTACGGAATACTCTGAGCCTAAGCCTCCTTACGGAATTGATAGGTGGTCCGATTTTGACTTAGGGATGCTAAGGGCACTTCCCTCTTCTTTCACACACACTTAAGGTTCTTTTGGGTTAACCCAAAGCATGCTAGCACTCAAACGGAAAGCTTATCTGCCTTCCGAAAGCAGAAGCAGAGAAGGCCTAACCTCCCTAGGAAGAATACGTTTCAAACATTTCAAAGAATGGAGAAGAAAAATGATATTTTATTTTCGTCTTTTTGTTTTATTTCTCTAAACAAATGAAGGAGGAAGAAGTTACATTGGCTTCTAATTCTCTTTTTTCTTTCTGAAAACTCTTTTTGGAATAGCAAAAGATAACTTACGTTACACTCTTTATGAATGGGAGAGTCCCAAAAATGAAAAACCTAGAATAGAATATGAATAGAATGCGTCATACGTTTTCTATTTCCTTCTAAAGGCAAAATGTAAGAGCTTAGATAAGATATGGCTTAATTTTCGGCTTCCATTCTAAAAAGCAATATGAAATTCATATGCCATCTTCTTATCCTATCATAAGCCGTAAATGATAAGGAGATATGAGTTGGTTTAGTTTTATTTCCCAAATCAAACCAGAATCAATCAATTTCAAACCCTTAATCAGACCAAAAAATAAATCAAACCAATTTATAGTTCAAAACCATGAATAGGCCTGGCCCAACAACCTTAATTTAATTAAGATTTGGTTTAATTAATTGAACTATCCAATTAGTTATCCAATTGGACCTAATTAAAATTAAGCTTCCAGGTTTAACCCGAGCCGTAATAACGTGTGCGATTCTGAAGACCCATTCAATGTTGGCAATGAACTCAAATTACATTTAAGTCCATAAGTTATAATTAACTCTAGCAAGATGTTATAACTACCCAAATTGAAATTGAGTGTCAATTAATCGAATTGACAAAGCCTATAATAATATTATGCAACCTTTTGCCAATGATATCAATGTTTAGCATAAGGCATGTACTTGGTCACACTTATTATTGCTAATACAATTTATTAATTCTTTAGTGATACTGACTAATTTAGATAGATGCATAACACTTATCATCTTATCTGGGTATGCGCATATACTATTCAGTCTCACTAATCAAATGGCCGGTGATATCCTCCCTTTCATAGAGAGAGTGACAATCCCTTCACTTTACTCATATTCCCTAGTGTAGTTCTTGGTATACCCAATCATACCCATATTTGCAACCCTATTACGGGTACATTAGGCAATAGGTTAAAGCATACGAGAAATTACCTAAGAACCCATAGTAATTTCAGGTCTAGGGATTCTAGTATAAGCATTTCATGAGAAATACTTATGGCCTTTTTCACATGTATTATTCTCATTAAGTGGATCGATCTAATAAACTATTCTCTAATACGTACTATGTATCTCTAATCGAGATCCCATATCCTCTGACCCATAAAATAAGATCATCTCATAGATTACAAACTAGGTTTAATTTATTATCATTCCCATGATAATAATCGACTATGGATATTTAGAATAGTATTTCTTTTACCGCTTTATGTTTTACTATTCAGATCTCGCATCTGATAACTAAAACATAATTACTATTTAAGGAAATTCATCAAATTACATTGCGCATAAAATATAAAATGATGAATTAAATTCTCATTAATTAAATATCTAGATACAATGAGTTGGAGTTAGGGCTAACACTAATAATATATATGTAAAATGAATGAATAAATGTCAATATAAGTAAATAAATATCAATTAATAAATATCAATATCTCTATGTACAAATCAATAATAATATATACAAGTCAATAAAAAAAATATATTTTTTATCAAAAAAAATATACGTGTAAATATGTTTATATACATATATTTGTACATATTTACTAATGCAAAAACAACATCAATCGGTTATTTGATTGACGAAACAATGATGGTATGAATACCAAATTTGATATTCCGGAAGTCCAATATATCTGGCCTAACCCCAAGACAAAGCCCACAAACCTCAGTCGAGAGAACCAGCTCAATTCAAGTATTTTCAAAGCCTATAGGTCTGAATCAAATGGCCATTCTAGCCTTTTTACAAGCCTGATGTTACAGCCTCTTAACCCATTGCATCCATCTCAGTCTTAATAAAATTTTGCAACAAATCAAGAGTTTTTCCAAGTCAAATTGATAAAAAAATTGGACAGAAAACCAACGTAAAAGCACAAATAAGCTCAAACTGGATCAAATGGAACCGAACCACCGAACGTCATTCTAGCCTTTTTACACGCCCAACATCCCAACCTCTTAACCATGTACTTCCATCTCAATCTCAATAAAATTTTGCCACTAACCGAGAATTTTTTCAAGTCAAATTGATCAAGAAATGGATAGAAAATCAAGGTAGAAGCACAAATAAGCTCAAACTGGATCAAATTGAACCGAACGGATAGAATTGAACCAGAAAGTCAAAATTAACAAACAGTAGCCTCCATAGTCAGCAGAACTGACCATTTAGAAACTGCCACATGGGAGCTCGTGCTTACTTAGCAGTCAAAGTTAACAGCCAATAACTAGTTAACTCATCTACGTCAATCACCGCCGGCCAATTAGATTCTGGCCAACTTCCGACCACCGGTTGTTGCCACAATAGCTGCCAACCTACCATATGCCATGCCACATTTAATGCCACCTCACCCTTTCCAAACAGCTAGCTCTTAACATATATGTTACTGCTCGCCATGTGGCACCGCCCTATCCTTCCATCCACTGTGCTGCTGTCATGTGGCCTAGTCAGAGGGTACGGGCCAAAGGGTGAAATATGGCATTGACTTGCACATTCCAAACTTATGTCTTCTTTTTCCTATTCTAGTCCAGTGTTTTTCCTATTCTAAAGTATTTTAGAGAGCTCTATTCTAGAATATTCCCTCCTTTTACTTTAAGAAAAAAGAAACCTAATTCCTATTTAACTTGGAAACAGCTCCCTAACACTCCCAAATAGGCTAAGCCTACATCCTTATAAATAGGGGTCCTCATACACCACTTAAGACACAGTTTTACACACAATCTGACAGGCTAAGAAAAACACTCAATTTTCTTCCAAGACACTGCAAGATTTGAATTTTCTTTTTTCTCTAGCTCTAAATCCACTTTTCTTGGGTTTTACACCCATATCTCAAGCTTTAGCTTAAATCTATTCGAACAATCGATGCTTAAGTATCATGTTTTAACTAGTTTTTATCAATTAATCTCTTTTTTCCATCACCTAACAATACACTAATATGTAATTAAATTACTTAATAATGATTTGGAACTACATTCTACCCTAATCTCAAATTCAAATTAATTATGTTGGTAGATCTGGGTTTAATCCCATGTTTGAGCTTAATAAACCTAAAAAACCTTCATTTTTCTTTAATTAATACAAAATTTGAAATAGTATTTATAATAGGTTTAAAGTCAATTTTTGGCCAAGTTAGAGCATGTTTATTTTCTATTTATTAATTTGTTTTTCCTTTTTTACGTTATTTTTTGTTGAGTGTTTTTGCACAAAAATAATATTCAAGTTGATCATGAGCTAAATTAACATCTAACGACATTGAGCCAAATTCTGATATGAGATTTATTCAATTTTATCTCTTGATAATTGTTTCTTTTGTGATTATTATAAGTTTATTTGTTGATTATTTACTATTATTTATTGCATGCATAATTTAATTTTCTTCTAATTAATCATCATCTTTTTCCCTCAAAATAATTCTTTATCTTAATTATTTTTACCTCACATCTGAAAAATCTAGTATCCAAATCCACTTTGTGAGACCTTTTTTTACAATAAAATTTATTTTTGCCTATTGGGTTAATTGGAGTCACTTTTTAGATTTTTCTTTACTTTTCCTTTTAGAAAATAAATTAAGTTGGTGATTGTGAATACAAATGTTTGCTTCCTGGACCAAAATGCAATTTTGGCATCGATTTCCTTAGTTAATGCTTGAATCTTGCGATTCAAAGTCTCAGTTTGCCCAATTTCCTCACCCGGCCACCCATTTGAGCAATTCCTTGACTATGCTCGTTTTCATCATTGAACCTCGTTTTCACATAAAAAAAGTCTAAAAACACCTCAGAACATACCTTCAGACTTTAAAGATCGAAAACCGGTAAAAACAAGCTCGACGGCCAAAGCTGCTCGGCTCGGGCTAGGATCAGCATCGACAAACTGGCCAGGCTGGTGCTCCTTGTAGCATCTTACCTCTCAGCCTCTTCTAACATCTTTTTGACATATTCCAAGCATATTTCAGAATATTCCTTCTGATAAGCCTCCAAAATGATAAGCCTCATCTTTATTTATTCAAACCTTAATTCTATCAAAAAATTCCAGCCCTTACAAACTTCTTTTATGGCCTCTAGCTGTTTACTATAAATAGGCAGCCTAAAGTCGCTTTTAGGCCACCTCTGAACATTGGCTGTAACCCTTTAGAAACTTTTTCTTCTCCCTCTCTCAAGCAATCCACTTAAGTTCTTCAGTTCTAAGCCTTCTAGTTCTTAAATGAAATTTGATTTCACTTCAAGGCTCGAACTTGCTTACTTGGATTAACAAATCTCTGGCGGTGTCAACTTAGGCGTAATAGCTCGATCAAGTAATGTTCTCGATTAGGTATAACCTTCTTACTCTAAACTCTTATCAATTTCTTGCATTACATATTGTTATTTTGTTCATCCCTGCATTTGGAGTAGTAGCATAAGGCTATCCAAAACTTTAATCCATGTCAATATGGATGTAGGAACTATAATGCGACCTTGTTTCGATTTCCAATTGAATATATAGACAATTATGAGCTATTCATCTCAGAATGCAGGCCCAAATACTAATAAACACTTTTTTGTTCTTCAATAATGTTCATATCGTTCTTCGTTAATTTCTTACGTTTAATCTTCTTTTCATTATTAATAACGTGTTTGCAAATTTCTGCTTCAAATTCAAGTTTAAATCTAATTTAAATTTATGTTCTTATCTTGTTATTTATCCTCATATTTTATCTCTATTATTATTTGTTCATATTTATTTTTACCTTTTACATGTTCCTTTCAGTAAATATTTTAACCCCTATCAAATTGAAAACCTAGTCCCTGAATCCACTTTGATTCGAGACTGGTGCTTTTTATAAAATTACATTTTTGCCCTTGGATTGAATTGGAGTTATTTAGGTTTTTTTAATGCAATAGCTCCTCAAATCCTTTTTGTGTAATGTGAGCCCTTTTCAAAATCGAGAATATCACTTTGATCCTTTTTCCACAAAAATGTCCACCTCTGGGCACGTATTCATAGCGACTCCTTCAATTTTCTTGTGTGTTCCATGAGTATCTATTTTTCTAATATTTTTCAATTTCAATTTTGGACTCATATACACATATGGCTTTCCATGTCGTCCCACCAAAGGTTAACCTACCAGTTACCAAAAAATTTAAATAGTGACCATACTGAGAAACGTCCACACAACCAGAAAGATGATAATGTACTGATATTGAATGTGCCTTCATTTTCTCCAAATTCTTCACCATTTCATTAGGAAAAGCAAAAATCTGAACAACGGCCATTATTTTTGGCGAGCTTTGTTTCCCATGCTTTATGGCTATTTCAGACCAGAATAACGTTGCTGCCCTGCTTGTAAGCCATTGCCCGGCATCTTCGTCCCACCAAGTTGCCTAAAAGCGGCTGCTATCCACCGATTTGCTTCTTTTTCTTTTTCATGTGTTTTCCTTGAGACAATTTCCATCGAGGTTTCCTTTCAATTTCTTCTAGTCGATTTCGTTCTAGATTCACCACCACCATAGGTTGTCCATGGCGAAGGTCCAATGCTTCGATGTTGGCGCAGATTGTCGGAGCAAATCATCATCTTCCTGGAGGTCCGATTGGCAACGGAGATGTTGTTGTTGCGTTTTACGTTTTAATAATAATAATAATAATAATAATAATAATAATAATTATTATTATTATTGTAAAAACACAAAATATTGCCAATTTTTAATTTCAAAACATTTAAAAGTGAGTTATTTGTTATAATATTTTAAAATTATACTAGTTTATCATTTGGTTGAATTTTCCATTAAGTTTCATGTGAAAAAATATTAGTATAAATTAACAAATCATCTCTTGGATTCATTGGCGGATCCACCAAAAGCCCACTCTCAAGCCAAATTTTTCCTTAATGCTTATAATTTTACTTTTTTTTTTTTTAGAAAAATTTTTTTATTGGCTTTGACAAATAACTACTCAAATTCACTCATTTTAAATTTATTTATTTAGTATTTGATAGAGATCTAATAAATTTTTGTATCAATAACCAAATCATTCATATGTAAAATTTAATTTTTTTTGTTTATATTATATTTTAATTAAATTTCTTCAATCAATTTAGTTGTTATTTTTTAGTTAATTTATCAATTCTTTTCATTTTTTTAAATATATAAATATAGATATTTTTTCTAACATAAGAAAATTTTATTTTAATTCAATAATATTAAATTTTAAAATTAATATTAAAAAAAAATAATAATATATTATTATTATTATAAACTAAATAGTAAAAAGTAATATATTATAATAAAATTTGATAACAACATATAAATTTGTATTTTTTATATTTTGATTGTTATTAATTTAAAATTTGCCCATAAGAATTTTTAGATCCGCCCCGCTTGGATTGTTTGTTTATCATGGTTATAAATATGATATTAGTAAGTTTGTTTGTTTGTTTCTCAAAAAATTTTATAATTTTAATTAGTTTTGCGTTTCCACGCAATTGGCGAAACTTATTTGCTCAATTTTGTCTTATATAGAAGTGGAAGTCACTGCCTAACCGGGCATAGCCGGTAAAATAACCGGCTGTCCGAGTCAACACTCAACATGAGAAAAAAGAACAATCTTCAGTCCCTCTCTTTCACTCATTCTTCTCTCTTTAACTCTCCCTCTCCCTCTCCCTCTCCCTCTCACACACACACTCTCCCTCTCCCTCTCCCTCTCCTTCTCACATATATACACGCATTGCATAGAACAGGAATTGTAATCCCTTTGCCTTTAGATCGATTTCAATTTCCGAACTCTCTCATTTTCTCGGCAACTTTCTCTTCCATTTTCTCGGGAAAAAATGAGAATTGAGAGAACTGTAAAAATTCCATAGGGAATGTGTGTGTCAGCTTTCTGTGGAGGGGCTGAAACGACACAGTTTTAAATACCCATCTTTCAGTTCTCTCTCTATCTCGTTTTTAACAATGCAGGACGGAATCTTTAAGTTTCGAGGCTCCCTCTTCTTTTATCTCATTGTTTCAAATTTGTAATCAATTTTTCTTTCCTTTTTGATCTTTTGAGCTCTCTGTAACTAAAAACCCTAAGCCTTTGGTCAAAAGTTGAAGCTTCTTTTTAAGTTCATTTGGATGTGTAGTGCTTTTCTGTGAATTTTCTTTTGAGAAGGCTGATTTGCTGATACCAGATGGTAGGGTTTTGGTGGGTTTTGAAATTTCAGTAAGCACTTAGTTTCAGTAGCTTAAATTTGAGCTGTAAAGGTTAAAAAGCCAAGATCTGTTTTGCTACTTTAGACATTATGCTTCTTCAATGTGGTTTACTTGAAATGGTTAACCCATGTGGGGTTTTCATATTTAGGCTTCTCTTGCTGATTTGATTTCAGCAATTGTCGAAGAAAATGTGGGCATCGGTGAATTCTCTTCTCTGGTGGAAGATTTGAGCAGCGAAAAGTTTCTGAATTTGCAAATTTGAGGTTTTCTCTGAGGGAAAGAAGCTAAAGATCTCTTGAACATCTGTGATTAAGTGTTAGTTATAAGTTGTTTACAGGATGTCAGGAGCGCCAAGAGTTAGGTCAATGAATGTAGCTGATTCTGAGACCAGACCAGTGTTAGGACCCACTGGAAACAAGAAGGCAGGGTCACCGGGTGCAAGGAAACCTGTCTCAAAACAAATCAGAAAGGTTGATACTTCGCCTGACCAAGTTAAATTAGGTGAAGAGAAGAAAGGACTTAATGCGTCTACTACTGTCAATGCTACATCCCCTAAATTGCATTCTGTTAGTGCACCTTCACTGTTCCGTCGCCATGAGCAGTTGTTGCATTCAAATTTATCATTGAATGCTTCTTGTTCATCTGATGCTTCAACAGATTCATTCCATAGCCGTGCATCTACTGGGAGGTTGACACGGTCGAATAGCTTGGTTGTGAGGAGGAAGCAATATTCTTCAAAGCCTAGAAGTGTTGTTTCTGATGGTGGTTTAGAATCTCCCACGGCTTCTGATGGTTCGCGGCACAGGAAGAGCTGTGCGTGGGTAACACCGAATACAGGTGCATTCTTGGTTCTTTGATTTTCGAAGTTATTGGCTATCATCTTGCAGAATAATAATATTTTACAGAATAGATAATGCTTAAATTAGTGTTATTACAAGCTTTCTAGTTTGTCTTTGCAAATTATACAATATACTCAATAGGATTATCATCAGAGACCAACCTTATTAATGTGGAATGGGACTTGATTGGTTTTCTTGGGATTGTTGTTATGCTTATATCTTAAGTTCATGGTTCATAGTTCTTAGTGGTTAGAAATATGGAAATACTATTGCAATGGAAGATCTATATGATTTCTGTTTAGGTTTTCATTTGGAATGGTTTATTTCACCATTTACCCGCTACCAAATTGTCTACCATTGCCATTTCTTAATCCACTCAATACTGAAGTGGCTTAGCTTCTGGTGACTTTCAGGCAAATAGAAAATGCCGGATAAAGTATTTTTTGCCTGTTTCATTCTAGCAGTGCTCAGGATACAGTTTGGCTAGGGGTCTCTTTTAACAATATTTATGTACTGAAGCGTATGTCCTAATTTTATCATGTCATAGTTATGCATCTGATTGTAGATGCACAAGGAGGGTGTTAGATGATTTGACAGGTATGATGTAGGCTAGGTGAGCTGATTTGTGCTGTTTAATTCATTGGTTTGTGCCTTCAAAAGGTAGTCCTCATTCATTTAGACTGCTACAATTTTGAAGAATTGAGCTGAACAACCTACTAGTACATTGGGTTAATTCTTCTGTTTTTGGTAACAATCTCAATCTCACTCCATGAAGGAAAAAACAGCACACGTAACTGTTATGTTTACTGAGTCTGTTTGTCATTGTCTTCAATTTAATGTGGCAATAGGTCCCATAGCCCAAGAGGATCAGGTTACTTTCTGCTGTCAAGTCACTGACTTATACTTTGTTGT
The DNA here is from genome assembly GCA_949640765.1 of Croton laevigatus. Taxonomy (NCBI): domain Eukaryota; kingdom Viridiplantae; phylum Streptophyta; class Magnoliopsida; order Malpighiales; family Euphorbiaceae; genus Croton; species Croton laevigatus. Next base: position 24,865 of record CATIWJ010313607.1, read on the forward strand.
CTTATGCCTAATGATTATATAAAATCTAGAAGCTATATATGCAAATTATTAATTGAACGCAAGCTCATCTCCTGGTTATAGCATCCAAAAGTGGAGCAGAAACTTCTGCATACTCATGCCTTGTTTTTTTATTTGAGAGGATTGAATTTTAGAGTAAAAAGAGAAAAGGTTGATTCCATTCTCAGTCCTCCCTCCCATGTGATATCCTTCTTGTAATATTTTCTGCTTTAAATGGTGCAAATGACTTTGAAATTTTATTGTTTATTACATTTTATCAAAATATGTGAACGGTTTAAGATATGAAATTATGGAGGTAAAAAAACAGAAATGCATGGGTTGAACCACCATATCATATTTATGCAAGCATCTCGACCAGTTCTTTCCTAGATACTTGAATCATGCCCCTTTGAGATTTTATTGCTGATTGGTTTTTTATATGTTGAAATCAGAGCCATGTTATGCTGCTTTCCATGATGAAGAATGGGGAGTTCCAGTTCATGATGACAAGTATGTGATTGCAAATTGTGAATTGTTAAAATCTGATTTCTAGTTGAAATCCCATTCTTTCCTGACCCTATTCTTGTATATTCTAAAACTTATTTGCTTGATCTCCTTGTTCACATGCAGGAAATTGTTTGAGCTTCTTGTTCTTTCTGGTGCTCTGGCTGAGCTGACTTGGCCAGCCATTCTAAGCAAAAGACACATCTTTAGGTATTGTTTATACTATTCTATGGATTCACCAGTTTGCAATGTTATTCAGGCACTGCTTTTGTATCTTGTCCTTGCCAAAATTTCTACTCAAATTCCTGGAGATCAAAGCATTATTCTCTAGATATTGGTATATGTCATTCATTGATATGTTTTCCTTCACAGGGAAGTTTTCGCAGATTTTGATCCAGTGTTGGTTTCAAAATTTAATGAGAAGAAGATAACAGCACCTGGAAGCACTGCGATCTCCCTATTGTCAGAAGTTAAACTGCGTTCTATAATTGAGAATGCACGCCAAATAATGAAGGTATATTATTATCTTCCTCCAACTTTATTTTATCTTCCTCCAACTTTATTTTAGTACTTTCTCAGTGGAGGATACTCATGCTGCAAGTTCTGTATTGCTTCGATGCATGAAAAGAACATCTAATTTAGTTTTGGGGGCTGCTTCAATTGGTTTAGCTAAATGTCAATTTTAATTGATATCATTTATCGACTTTGTATCTTTAACAAGTGGGTTTCATTTATGGATCCATGTTTTTGGTCAATACACTTGCTGGACCATCTGCATTCATATTCTGGGGCTTAGACGTTGTTTGTTTGTCGAAGCATTTAAACGATACATGTGTGATTATTGATCATTTGATGAGGAAGGTTAGGTGAAAATTAGTTGAATGGTGGTCCAGATGCATATATACAAACCATTTAGGACAAACTCTCTATTGAGAGTTTGGCAACATAAACAACCTATTTATGTATCGTCTCCAGAATCCAATTTACTTTGCTGTTGATTCTTACATATTGTCTGTCTGGCCGGATGACATTTAGTCAACAGTGGAACTTTTAATGCCATACTTCACACTAGCTATTATAACTAACTTTTTGCAGGTTTTACTTGTGGCAGGTCATAGATGAGTTCGGGTCATTTGACAAATATGTTTGGGGGTTTGTCAACTACAAACCGGTAGTTAGCAGATTCAGATATCCACGCCAGATTCCTGTGAAAACTCCGAAAGCAGATGTGATAAGCAAAGATTTGGTGAGAAGGGGGTTCCGCAGCGTGGGCCCCACAGTGGTGTATTCGTTCATGCAAGCAGCAGGGTTAAGTAATGATCATCTTATCAGTTGCTTCAGATTTCAGGAGTGTATAAATGCAGCACAAGGGAAAGAAGAAGAGAAGACAAGTGATGGTGTGATGGAATCCAAAATATCAATAGGTATGGATGAATTGAGTATCTCCTCGGAATGAGCAGCAGTGATATATGTATATCCTCTAGTAAAGTAACTAAATGATGGCGTTCTTTTTTTTGTGTATAAACATTGAAAATTGAAGAATTTGTGATGGTTCCATGAATTGGTAAGATGAATGAAATGAAACTGAGTATTGTGGTGTCGGGGACGGGTGGGCCTTGAATGTACGATTTTTTGTACAGTTGAATTGTTAGTAGTAATCATATGAGGAATCATCTTTGAAATCAGATCTAATGCTTTTTGAAAAGGCGTGGCCAAATGTGTGGTGGGAGCAGGCAACAGTCAGCTGCCGTCATTGCATTGCAGGCCCACCTCTACCTCTATTATTAATTAAACAAAATAAAATGTCATGCAGACGTCTGCCTTTCGCAATCCTTTATTCGGCAAACTTCTTTCAACCCATACCTATTAATTTTTCGTATTAGCATGTTCGGATTTACGAATAGTGAGCCATTTTGCTCTTCAACATTGGTCAAATACATAAAAATATTCTTCAACTTCGGCCAAAATGTTAGTTGGCCTCTCCAACTTTGCAGTAAACCATTTGTACACCTAAAATTAAAAAAACGTATATGTTTATAACCTTAGAAGTGAGAAAGGGACAAAAAGTGTAATATGCCTTGTCTTTCATTTGGTGTGCAAGGTCGACGATAGTAAGGATTTCCGTAGAAGCTCATGGTGGTTCTAGTCGGGCCGACGACTTCCATAGGTATGTACTGTTCTTTTGTTTTAGAAAAATAAAGAGATTTAATTTCAAAAGAGTTAACCTTACTGCTTTTCGCACAACTGGACAAGTTAATGGGTTAACCTGACAACCTGACGAATTGAACCAGGTAGTAGCTAAAACTCGACTTTTCTCACTTAACAACCCGCACCTGTCCTTATAAGCTATATTGAGTCAATTCGAAACGTACCAAAACCTGACTGGTCGGACCGAGTTGACGGGTTATGAGTTTTTTGCACACCCTTAGCACTTTCTAATAAAACCTTGACTGAGGTGAGGTTTCTGGTCTCCAAATAATAGACACTGTCCAAAACTAACTCACTTTATGTTTAATGATGGCTCATTACTTTGTCAAAAAAATCAAAAAAATGATGGCTCATTACTGTTTGGAAGGACTAATAGAAGGGAAGAGAGCAATCTGATGAATATTTTAAATATCTATGCTAGAATGAGTGTTCAGAATATAATCTTAATAAATCTTCTCTTTTCTTCTCTAAAAAATACCCACCATACCCATCTGAGACATGAATTAGTAGCTTTAATTAATATTTCTAACATAGATGGGATTGATAAATATATGGGATTGCCACTCACAAATCCAAAAAGAATACTTTTAACCAGATAAAGGGAAAATCAATAATAAGCTTTGGAGCTGGAAAGAACAACTCCTTTCTCATTCTGGGAAGGAGATGCTCATTAAAGCAGTTATATTTGCTATTCCGACCTTTACTTTCTCCTGTTTCAAGATCCTCAAAATTTTTGCCCAGGAAATAAATAGTCTAATTTCAAACTTCTGATGGGGCAAAAAATTGAAGAAAGGAGGATACATTGGAACAGTTGGGATAAAATTTACAAGCGTAAGATAGATGAGGGCTTGGGGTTTAGAGAATGGGAACAATGAACTTGGCTATGTTAGAAAGCACAGTTAGAGATTGTTACATAACCCCAATCTTTGTTAGCCAAAACTCTTAAAGGGAGATATTTTTCAGCCACCACTTTTATGAATGCACGAAAGGAACCCTTCCTGGGGTTGGTCTAGTGTACTAATGGGGAGATAAGTCCTTCAAATAGGACTAAGATGACAGGAAAGAGAAATGAAGTATATAAGTTGTTTTACTGATCCTTCGATTCCTAAAGAATTTTTTTTTGCCTTGATCTAGTGGATAATAAAGTTAGAAACTTCTAGTGGGTTCAAAATTTATATGTAGTGATGGAGAAAAAAGGTAAAAAGAGGACTTGCTTCTCTGGAATTTCATTGAAGCAGATGCAAGGAAAATTCTGTCAATTCCTTTGTCCACGAACCATTTAAATGACAAGCTAATTTGTTCACATACTAATAGTGGCACATGCATAGTCAAGTCTGGCTATAAAGAAGCTTGAAATACCTTACTTAGGGAACAAGATTGCATAACATGTCCATGCGGGTTCATTTTTGTAACCAAATATAAAATCTATCTATTCCTAGCAACTTGCATGTCTTTCTATGGAGAACACTTAGAAAAGGACTTACAGTAGGAGCTAATATCGAAACCAGATTAACTTCATTAACATAATCTTGTCTTTATTGTGGGGAGCAAAAGAATGAAGGCCATCTTTTCTTTTCATGCCCATTGTAGTTTGGTTCAATTTACCCCTCACTTTAAGAACTGACTTGTTAACTGATGGGGATTTCCTTTTAAAGTGGAATGATTTCCTGAGTATCTTGCAGCAAACAATAAATTTCAAGGATAAAAATGAGTTAAGTACGTATATTTGTTGGCAGATCTGGAAGGCTCAAAATCATCTGATTTTCTAGAGAAATAAATGGGAGATTAATGATATAATTGCCAAAGCTGTCTTGTATGATTAGGAGTGTAACACCCTTTAAACTAACTATTCCTAGTCGAGCTAAGTGTGCCACAACTGATGCATGCTATATGGTATACAAAACATTAACTTATAAAATTTTTCTTCCTTATTTGGTCTCTGACTTATTTTTTTCACAGTATATGCCACTCTAAGTTCTTTTAGAGGGCTTAATGCTACTTGATTGTCCCGTTCCATTTTTATCTTTTTGTAAACCTACAAATTTAGTATAAACTAAACTTGTTGAGCTAGAAACTCAGTGGGTACTTTACACTTACTTAATATAAATTTACATAATATTATTTCATATGAATTTATATAACAAACAATGGCAAACATAACATTAACACATCATAAATCACATATTTACAGCATATATCATGAGCATATAATTTTAAAGATAATTAAACAAGGGTAAAGTACTTAACATGTTATTATCAACTCGTTTTGCTCCTCATTCGTATCACACGTATCTCTGTCTAATTTAACATTCGATGCTACCTACTCTAATAAATAATCACAATTTTGATTAATTTCTTATTTATTAATCAGTCTCTTTAATATTTTTATTAATTATGTTATACCTTATTTTTCTCTTTACTATATTTCTATGCATATTTATTTATTTCGGCGTTCCAATAACTAATCTTATTTATATACGTATTTGTTTGTTTCCTAATTTACTTCTATAATAAATCCTCTGAATTTATTAATTTATTCTATGCTTACTTTTGCATTTTTCTTAACGAATCTATTTGATATTTTTATTTTATTCTGTTTCTATTCATATTTAGTTTATTTACTTCTCAATTACTCTTAATATTACCCTTTAAAATTTTTCCTCTGTAATTCATTTATTTCTGATACCTTAATTAAATTATCAAACTTATTTTCAATTTTTGCTCATACTCCCTTTTATTTACTTATTCCTCCTAAATTTGTTTATAACATACTCCCTATTTATTATTTAAATTGCCAACTTATTTTGCTCTTATTTATTTTCTACAAGTGTCATTATGACATATTTCTAAATTCTTCTATTATTCCAAGTATCTATCAATCTATTATAACCATTTACTTATTTAGTCTCATAATTTTATTCACTTTATACACTGATATTTATTATTTATTTTCTTATTAACCCATTCTATACTTTAACTAATTTTAATAATAATTCCTAACTAATTATTGTAGTATGTCAACTAATTAATTAAATTATATTTTTACTTTAATATTTCTTAATTAAAATATCAATCAATATTTATCAAATTACTTAAATTAACATCTTATCCTCTCTCTCTCTCTCTCTCTCTCTCTCTCTCTCTCTCTCTCTCTCTCTCTCTCTAAATATATATATCCAAATAGTACCTTTCTAAATTCACTTCCAATTCTTATTATCAACATATTGATTTCCAACATATATTATATACTTTAAGCAAAGTAACAAATTGATCATTTATTAAATACCAAATACCCTCTTAATTTTATTAATTTTCTATCTAAATAATTATGTGGTGCTAATAAATAATTTATATTATGTTGATAGGATATTTACCTAAATTAAAATGTTCTCATAATTAAATAATACCTTTAACTAAATATTTTTCCAAAGTAATTTCAGATTATGCTTAAACCTAATATGAAGGACATAAATGAAATAATAAAATAAGTTTAGGGGCTTATCAAAAATTTTGCCAAGACTTATCGAGAAATTATTGAAACGCCGTCGTTTTCCACCTCGAGCAGTGCGCCTGACCAAGCTATAAAACGACAAGTCATTTTATCAAATGATCGAACAACAAGCCAAATGGATAAGTGACATGCCCTCTGTTCTATTCGTTTGGCTCAACTCCTTCGCCCATATTCTTGCAAAACAGGTTGACAGAAACTTGGGTTGATCCGAAACCCACTTCTCATTTCGGCCACCATAATTAACAAGCTATATACCGTTCTCTTCCTCTCTATACCGCCGTCCTGTTTACAACCTTATTTTAGCCATTTGCTCACTGGAAAATATTGATATTTCGAATTGAAGTTTCGACCGACTCATTAACCCTTCTCACAACCTGATCGGAACTCTCATCTCCGGCCACTATTTACGTCCCTGTTGGTCTCTAATATGATCACTAGGCTAAGAGGGAGTGATTGGCAGTTTCGATTGCCGAAAACAGGATTTGGACAATGATGGTATAACTGGGTTTATGTTTTGGGCACTTTCCTCTAATTCTTGGTTTTTGAATTATTTTTAATCCTAATTCAATTGAGTTCTCTGCTCTAGTCCTTCTTTTTCTCCTGTATTCTCTGTTGGTTTCCCCTTCCTTTCTTGTTATGTATCAAATTTTTATTTTGTTTTCCTTCACAGACTCTAGCTACATTTGTCCCTACTTTTTATTGTTAGTATACTTATTATTATTATTATTATTTAAAATCTAGTCTATTCTAATAACAATTACCTTCTAGTCCTCTAAATTAACACTTGTTCCCAATTTACTCTTCATTAGCATTTTATTTTTCCTGCATGTAATTTTAATGTGCATTTTATATGTTCATTTCTAATTACGTTTTCCGTTTCTAAAAACCGAAATAATAATTATCTTAAACTTCAATTATTTATTGGAATTTATTTTACTATTGAATTCTCGACACATCGTGATTATAATCTTAATGTAGTTCTTTTCTCAAATTATTTCTTTTATTAGTTATTTTTATTATCGCTAATAAAATGCTCGTTATTAAATTTTATATTCCTTATCTAAATCTGAATCTATCATAAACCTTTTTATCTTTGTATCTATTTTTAAACTACAAATTTTACTATTTAATTAACTTACTGATATTTTAGTATTTTAGGTTCATATGTTTGATTGATCTTAAAATTTTTCGAACACTTTTTCGTTTATTATTCCAACTTATATTATCATTTATTATTTAATCTTTACAACATTTAACGAATAATATTTTCTTCTCGTATTTTCGATTTTGTTTAGATTAAATAAAACAAATGTTAATCCTTTCTGTTTATATGATGTTTATGATCTGTTTATAATACGTGTATTTCTTAAAATATATAACCATATACTTCTTATAAACTTCCATTTCTCATTAACTTATTCAAAAATATTAATTAGACACATTTTATTGTATTTCTTGTCTCTAGTTAGCTTTTGTTTAAACAAATACCAACTTGCTTTTCTCCTGTATATAATCCATTTGCAATTCGTTTACAATTATATTTCTTATTTTTTCTCCTTTTAGAACATGTTTACCTTTCGTTTATAATATGTTTACTATATTTATAACTTGTTTATTTTTCTTCTACAACATATTTGTTTTCTTAAATTTTCTATTATACATACCTTTCTGTACTTAAGTTACTCTGTATTTCCAACTTTACAAATTTTGGGACATGACAAGAAGTTCAAAGTTGCACAAACTGATATGTATTCCCATAACTTATTTACAACTAATACTTATTCTTTATGTAGTAGCAATTGGATGCCTCCACCTCTTGACAAAATCAAAATCAATGAAATGCGACCAAGTACAAGGATGATGATTGTGGCGCAATTGCTGTTGTGGCCAGAACACATGCAGGTGATCGATATAATTGATTGGAGGACTAAAATACTGCCATTTCAAAATGATCCTACAATTCTTAAAGGATTAGCAACTATCCTGGCTTTATCAAAAAAAAAAAAGCAACTATCCTGGCAAAAGATTTGGCAAAGTCTGAAGGCTAGAGGTCCTGCATTGCGGAGAGTGTGATGCTAAGGCTGTAATTGATGTGCTATCTAGTTTGGTGACTCTTCCTTGAAAACGGAACCTATTAATTTCGTTATTAGGCATTTAGTCATGGGTTTTCAAGGAATATCATTTTTCTACGCTTCCAAGAAAATGTAATGTTCTTGCCCACTATTTTAGATAGGGAATGTTTCGATTCTAATTTTATGAACTATTTTTATGCATAATTAAGACTTATTAGACTTGGAGCAATATTCCTATCACTCACTGTACATGTCCCGTCCAATATGCTACTGACCTCTTATATAAGCATTTCGTACCAAGTAAATCTTATCTTGATCAAATTTCCAGCTCCATTTATCCTCTCTGTGACTGTAAGGGATTGATATTTGTAGTATCTCCTTATGATCCCTTTCATTAAAAAGCTCACCAGGAGCTCAAGATCGCACTATTTCTCCCTTACCAAATAAGCAACCCAATGAACATTGCGAGTGTTTGATCGTGATGATGTTATAAAAGAGGATACCATATCTCTCATTCATGGGTCCTCCCATATCTGAACCCGTTCACCATCTCCTATTGGCCAAAACAATCCATTCTTCAAGACATTTGTTGTTTCTCAAATACTAGACCAAAAGTAGCTCGGATTCCTACCTGCCCCCAGACATTTAAAAGATCACATTGCAATTGTTTATCCATATCTAGCATGTTATTGCTTGAAACAATTGTCGACCTATTAAAGTTTATCAATTGCTCGGACACCTTCTCATACACATATAGGATATGCTTCACGACATCGGCTTTCTAAAGTTGTGCTTTGAAAAAACAAAATATTTTCGTCCGTAAAAAATAAATGTGTTATGGGTTGACCTCCTATTGACACACTACATCCATGAATGTCTCCTTGACAGGAGTTGTCGAAGTCCTTCAAAATAAATATTAATTTCCCTAACTAGCTTGTAGTAGTAGCGAGAACAGGTCGAATCCCAAGAGAACTATATGATTT